>JACSYO010002063.1:540000-547500 GCA_016806645.1 Ophiodon elongatus | reverse complement strand
ATACAATTAATTCAGCTACAAATAAACTATATACCGTTGGTTTAAATAACTTATAACTTTACTTGTCAAACCTGCGTAAATTAATCTTTTAACTGGGCGAAGTTTACCTGTCCAGCAGACATTAGCATTAATGCTAGGCTAATATTCACTCTCCTGACCGCTCAGTTTTGGTCTCCACCAACATCTGTCTCTTTAGCTGCTAAACGCTCCACTGCGTTTACCAGCTAGTCGTTAACTTTGTCTACCGGTATCAATATCATGGATTTATCAGAGAAAATTAGGTTAAATGAGAGTGGAGACAGCAAACCAAACAGTAAAGTTGAGGGTCATAAAACCCAAATGATGAGATTAAAGATGCTAAAACGCTACATTGAGCTGAGGGGAATTGCATTAATGTTACTTCACATTAAATGTGTAATTTCATCGTAAACATGAAGATATTGGTTAGAGTAGCTTAGAGTAGCATTATTAGAAAATAATGCATAAGGCTCAAGACTACAAGTATGAAAATGAAAACACTGTAGGGTTGTGGAGTTAGAAAGTAGTGAGTTTACCATTCCACTGTAAACTGCTCCTCATCTCTGCTAGCGGCTAGCGGCTAGCGGCTAGCGGCTATCCTACCTTCTAGCACAACACATCCAAATCTTCGATCGAACTGCCGGTGGTCGAGTGGCCTTGTGGGTAAAATGTAGGTGGCAGATTTTGGCAAGGAAGAAGAAAGTGTTGGATGAAAAAGACGATATCTATAGCTCTGCTACATAGATTAATACTTTTTTAACCCCAAACCACGATGTTTTATTAAACCTAACTAAGTAGTTTTGTTGACAAAACCTAACGAAGTAGTTTCCTGTGAATACAGAAGTTTATTTTGAAAAGACTGTATGCATGTAAGAAGTGGAATTTGACACGTGCTGCTGGACTTTTGCAGGAAAACGCAGGAAAAATAAGTAGCTTTTTCATGAGCTATCATACAAGCCTTTGTATGAGGATACGTTGTGTGACTACAAGGTTAGTAATGTCGACTGATATTACGTGAATGCAGAATTAACTCCCCAAATTCAGTTCACCATGAAGTGATTTGCTAACCTCTTGGAAGAGACTGAATATATGAGCTATGATTTAAATTTCATATCAGATAATCAATAAGCGTATTCGAGCGAAGGGAAGCTGCTGGGCGTGTCCGTGTTCGTTTAATGCAGAGGGAGAGTGTTATCTAAGAGGAGAGCAATTTGTCATTTTTACTTCTTCAAGAAGTGTTGTACACGTCATTTAATGATTCGCTGATTCTTCGCGTGCCTGCTGGCTGAACTCCACACAAAACGTAATACATCAAGTTGATGTTTTTAGATCTCATACATTGTGACAACACAAAAACAACTCTGCATCACAGCAGCGTCGACTATGAATGATGGCTGCAGGAAATGATTGGCCCCGCGCAAACAGACAGCAGCGTAAACAAAGTCATTCCACATCTAAGGCACACACTCGCCGTCTTCTCCCGTTTCCCAATATCTCCGTCTATCCGACCGCCTTCGTCCTTCACACGCCTCCCCCGCAGTTTTATCATTGCCCTCATCCTCACGCTCGTTTGTTCCCTCTGACATACACATAATGTCTCTTTAATTTCCTCCTTCACCCTTCACCCAACCGTGCAGCCATTCATCCATCCATGCAGCTCAACCTTCCTCATCTGCGTCACCCTCCTCTTCATTAATTTCGCTGCCTCGTGCGTTCATATCGCTGAAGTCGGATTAAATAGAAATTCAGGGGTTTTATTCTGAGTAATAGCCCAAAACAGAAATTGGCCTCTGCTTGCAAATTCAAAATCTCTTATCAGCTCCTCTTTCTCTTCATCATTCCCCTCGCATGCTCCATCCATGCGTGCCACCAGAGCTTACTTCATCATGTTGAAGCACAGAGGTTGAAAGCTAATTAACGAGCCTCGTACTCAATACACGCTCAGCCATGATTTCTGCGTCATGCGAGTCGGGAACCAGAACGGAAGGAGCGCATATTGCAGCCGTCAGGCTTTCTACTTAATGTTCTCGTCTTCCTGTATTGTACTTTATCTTCTGTCACCTCCATCTGTCCTTGTTTTTTTTTTTTCAGTTTTTAATATAAAGTTAAGTTATTTCCGTGCTCTTTCCTCCATTTTTTTGTGTTCTCAGCTGAATCCAACCACCTGTTTTCGGGTCATTCTAGGAATACAGTTATTCTGATATTCATACACATGCTAGAAAAATAGAACCATGTTTGTGTGCTGCTTGATATATGAGAATGTGTTTTCTAAGGTAAGATGCATTTCTGAAAATGTAATTGATTCCTGCACGGGGGTCATTGGCCTTGTGAAGATCACTGAAGGTCAAAGTTGACGCACTCCTTGATTGCATCGTCCTCTTTGCTCACCACTCCCTCCTTATCACCAGTTTCTCCCCTCCTAACTCATCTGGTGCCCCTCCAACTGTCAAGGTGACTGTAGCTCAGGCAGCAAGGAAAGGAACCAAACGCATAAAAGGCAAGAAGATTGTGCAGTTGAATAATTTAATGGAAAAAAATGAACTTACAACTCAGTCGAGTCACAAAAACAGGCGGGAGCAACAGGCAGAGACGGGTTACAAAAAAACGAAAGGATGAAAAACAAATCAACAACCAACAAAAAGACAGAAATATAAATACAGAAGAAAAAATCAGACAACAAGACACAGGTGAGACATGAGGGCAGGCTGAAAGCGTATCGGTGGTAGAAACAAAGGGAACAGAGCAAGACTTACACAACACAGGTGATACACAGAAAAAAAAAGGAGGGAAAACCACAAAGACAGGAAGTAAAACAGGACACAAGAGGCAGGGAACTTCAAAATAAAACAGGACACAGACTGACCCAAAACCCATGACACCTGCGGGGCCGAGCACACAGTGCGAGGGTTTCTTTGTCGAGACCACCTAAAAACAGACCAGGTCAAGACAAGAGACCAGAATGCATCGAGACAAGACCAAGACTTTGAGGGGTTGAGACCAGGACAGGACAAAGACCAGCGCGTGTCCTCCGGATGACACGCTTATGTAGATATGTGGGTTGCGTAATATGCAAAACGTAGACTCCCCTTAAATTGATCTGAAAGATCCACATTCCCACCGAAAACTAATAAAGATTCCTCTTCATTCATCTCTTTTATTGCCCTATATATAGATATAGATATATCTATATCTATATATATAGATATAGATATATCTATATATATATTTAAGTGTACCATGATAATCAAAAGGCATTGCAGAGGTTAATTATATGTGTGCACATTTTATAATTATAATTAAAAAGATTTAAAAGACAATTTAATGTCCCTGTCGTGTTGAAATAAAACCCAGAGTCCTCTTTGGTTGAGACGAGACCGAGATCTTAAACAAATGTTTAATACTACTCATTAAAAATGAGCTTGGTCTTGAGTTATACACTGTTGTGTGGACAGACTCTTATTTTGATTAATGCATAAACAAACAAAAAACAGATTTCTAGAGCATATTGAGCAACTTGGCTCACATCTGGTGTGACTGGCCTTTATTCCTCTGGCTCATCTCTTCCTTTTCATGTCTTGCCTCCTCATCTCTAACTTCCTTCCCATTCGTAAGTTGAGTTATTTTGTTTCCTGTTCCGTTTCTCATCTTTTATAATCACTCTTCCTCCTTACAGGTCAGACTCTGAAAGGTAAAGTGCAGTAAATAGACATATTTTCTGAAATCCACTCTGCATTTCCCTCAGAAAAGGAAACTCACATTCCCCGCTGATTCAAAATTATGTTTGCCTCCTCTAAATGCATTCTGGCTTCATGTAGATTTACATAGAAGAGGAAATTGCTTTTTCTCAAAGCAAGCCCGACCTCAAAAGAAAGAACATGTATAGGTTATATCTGAATTTCCTGGTGTGGGCCACATCAATGCTGTACATTTTATTGGTTATTCTTGTTATTATGTTTTCTTATTATTTGATACATGTTTGAAATAAATCTAACTTATTAGGTTTTGGATTATACAAGGGACTGTGTAGTCTCTTACAGTTTTTTTCACTAGTGTTCACAACTGATATATTCTTGCTTTTGATTTTCTTATTAATTTCAGCTGAAGCTGATATGACTTCCCTTCCTTGAAGCCGCCTTCACCCTCATCTTGGTTTCCCACTTCATATATATATTCATATAGACAGCCGCAGCAAATGGTTTAAGGGCATTTACCTTCATGAATCAAACATCACATTTCATCCTGCATGTACGGCATTAAAAACAGCAACAGGCCAATACTGTATCACATATCATATTTATCCATTGTCAATTAACATCAATATCGAGCTGAACACTCAGCCTATAGTATTACGGCAGGTCTTGAAATAGTAACGAAATGCAACCTATTATTTTTGTGTGCAGGGACACGAATCTTCCAATTTCTTTTTGTGTCACTTAGCACAAAAACACTATCAATAAAAAATCATTAAGGATCCTTTCTCGTGGAGGACACACAAATCGATTGTTGCGATCCGACACATTTGTGGTGTTTTTTCTAAACCTATAGTTTATTTTGTTGCCTAAACCTAACTGTACGTAGTTAATTTTAGCCCAACCGTGATGTTGCTTCATAACCCAACGAAGCGGTTTTGTTGCCTAAACCTAATTTTTGTTTTGTAGCGTAATATCGTCTTGAAGAAGAACTGAAAGAAATTTTGTGACTATTTTACGTATTTAGACTGTGTTGGAATATTGCTGCTTTAACGTTACCAGACCTTCATTTGTTTCCCTTATGCTCGTCTACTCAGCTTCCATACAGTCCAAACCGTTAAAAACAAGTAAAAAAGAACATAAGTCAGGAGAGTTTGGGCCGCTGGCTCACCCCACACATGATTTACTCCCTCTCATCTCTTCTGGTGTCAAACACAAGCGCATTCACTACACAGGGACTTCAAAATAAACCCGGCCGACTCCGACACACATCGCCTGTGTTAATAGTGCATGATGAGGGAAAATGTAATGTTGAAATGTAATTTAAATGCATAAAATATACATGATAAAATGCAGTAATCATGCAGCAATAGTAGCACACATACAGACAGATGACGGCACATGTTCGTGTATGCACCCATGCATAAAATAACACATCTTCTACACACGCACACACACGCACACACACACACACACACACACACACAGACCATCTGCTGCAGTGGATGCAGGCTAAAGGTGTACACTTGTGACTGACAGTAGAGTCAGACTGTGATGCTGCGTCAGCCTTGCTGATGATGGCCTGAAGAGTGGAGGCGTGTGAAAGTCAATAATTTATTCCTGCCACGTGTCGTATTATTTCTCGCATATTAAACATATGTATATACTGTATGCACTGATCCGAAGCCATGCAATGCTTTCAGTATGTTCACGGTGTGGTTTTTTGATCAAGCGACACCCCATTTTTATTCATATCAGACAAACACTTGGAAATGAAAATGTATAACGCGTGTTATCTCCGTGGACTCACCTTTACTTTAGAGTTCTGTTTAACCCCGGTACAGATGTTGTCCCAGTTCTTTCTGACATTCAGCTTTCTCCCGTTGCTGACTCATCTGTCCATCTGCCTGCCTATCCAACTTCCTTTACCCCGAAGGGGAAGAATTATTGATGGTGCTTTGGCTTATAGAAACATCCAAAGTCAGATGACTAACTGCTGACGCAAACAGACAAACTGGGAATTTACAGAGAGGGCAAGGACAGTGCCCCTGCCTTTTGAAATGTTCAGAATAAAACGTTCTTTTCAGGAGACAAACACAACGTTTGAAAAATATCACAAACAAACATCATAACAGTCGGTTTGTAGATGGATTTTTCTGCGGAGATAACAGAAACTTGCTGGTTTTGTACGGATTCGTATTTTCCCAAAATGTCTAACTATTCCTTTAAAAACTGAGGAATAATTTACGTTACACTTCCAAGTGACACATCAGACATCGAGTCTCTGAATCTGATGCTTTTTGGGGTCTGAATCTGATTTGTAACGCTTTCAGAAGGCACAGATAAATGACGTCGTCCTGCCGATTGGGATGGGCTGTGGCAAACAATGCACCTTGTGGTTTAATATGGAGGGATTGTCGCTATATGGTTTGAGGCCCTTGTAAGATTTCAGATGTCTATGCATTGTCAGCAGTACCACCATGGAGAGAGATACCCTCTCAACCTCTCACATGGTCTCATTTAAATAATCGTTTGAAGCCAAATGAGTTTGAATTAATCAGCTATTTCCATACAAGCAAAACACTTGTGAAATAAATAATCTCCCAACCTTCATATAAAGCTGTTAAAACTAACTCAACCTCCACTAATTACAAAAGTAAAATGCTGCTTACACATTAATGCATCAGTGTTACCAACCTAATACTTATAAAAAATATATATACATATCACAGCAGAACAAGTACTCTTACTTTTGATACTTTTTGCTGATAACACTTCTGTACCTAAGTACTTGACTAAGTAATTGAGTACTTTTACATTGTTGTATTGGTTCTTTTACCAGTAAAAGATCTGCGTACATGGTCCACCACTGCCCCTCTCTCTCTCTCTCTTGTTTCCTGTCAGCTTCTTATTATATCCTACAAGTGAAGGCAACAATTGCCCCACTAAAACCTTACCCTGATTGGTCTGATGGGACGCTGCACTTAAAAAAGCTGTGAAGGATTACCTTTGTTCTTTCTCTGAATTTGTAATGTATGCAAAACTGCACAGTGTGATTAACATCATGAGAACAACTTTCCTGGCACGGTCCAATTTTTTTGCTTTGCCAGTGCCACATCCCTCAGCTCGCCCTAAACAAAGTGGCAGAGGAAAGTGATGGATCGGAGCTTTAAAGCCTCCGTAATGATCTGCGGTGGTGGTGGTGAGTATTATATAAAGAGACCGTGTCATGTAAATGAATGGTGTGTCTCCGCGGAGTGTGTGCGTGTGGAGGAAGAGGAGGAGGGTGGGTTCACAGGGGACAGGGATGGAGGCACGCACGTGTTTTTTGCGTACAGATGTATATAGCTGCGCTTGTATATGTGTGCATGTCAGTGTAAGTCACCCTGCCACTGTCTCTCTCTGAAAGCACTTAGCAGACACAGTCCAGCGTCCCGGTAAGAGCTCCTGTCTAATGTCCACTATCCCTCTGTTCCTGGGCATTATGTAAGAAAACACTGGGGCCTCATTTATAAAAAAAAATATGCTCTTTGACTTTATCCTGGATTTCATCGTGCAATTATTCCAACAACTGCGATAACATAAAAACAAGATATCAGTTGCAGACGGGCTGTGCTGTGTTGGCCAAGGCAGGAAATTATTTTTTTTTTAGCTTTTCATTGGTGACTAAATTTGGAAATCCTAAACATAGCAGAAGAAGATTACAGCGTGTCAGCTCTTTGAAAATAACACAAAGGCTCCTGTGGGGAGAAAAGACATCAAAGGCGCTGCGAAAGTCTATTAAAAAGCTTTT
>JACSYO010002063.1:460000-535000 GCA_016806645.1 Ophiodon elongatus | reverse complement strand
AAATCTTATTGTTTTCTAAAAAACGACCATGATAAAAATAAAAATACCCATTTAATTCAGTATCAGCATTGTTCAAATTGTAACAAAACGTATTGGTATCATATTGAAGTAAAAAAAAAGTTTGTTATCAGCCATTGATACACAGTTAGTTAGCGCTCAGTATGTTACACTGGTTTGAGTTTCGTCTTTATCACGGCTACAAAGTGCTGACCACATCATCAAACACAAACGCAGCTGCCTGCCGTTTGCTCTTTAGTGACTAACGGATTAGGGGAACTAATTAAGATCATACTGACAGTCGCAGTACGAGTTTCAGGCAAACATGCAAACTAATTATAACTGCTGAGTAAATCACCTACTCAGAGTCTCCCTCCACTCTAGAAGGTGCTTTTCTTACAGTTGTTTTCCCACTTGGTTGTTTCGAGCTTCCCTGTGCAGAACGACGTCTGTGCGGAGTTTAACTCTGGAAGACGTCTCATCTGCTGAATGAACCTTGAATCTCCGCTTACCACTGAGTACACACCTGCTTGATTTGTGACGTAAATTCTGTGGAGACTTGAGACCTCTGGTGCAAATACACTGAGAACAGAGAAATAGGAGACATCTCGTGTCCAGCAGTTACACTTTTGAAATTAAACATACTGTATTTGTTATTTTCACGAGTACTCGATTTTATTTTAACAGAGAAGGAGTAGATGATGTGCCTTTAAAAATCTTCCATAGTTATTTTAACCTAAACAACAATCTTCTCCTAAACCTAACCAAGTTTAGTCGCCTGAACCTAATTGAGATTATTTCTGTGAACGGAAGTTTAGTTTGAAAAGACCGTACAACACCCAACTATAGCACCTTGTTTGTTGTTGGCTACTTTTTGCACTACTGTTTTGTTAGTTAATTTAAATTTAATTTAATATTATTATTCTATTCTATTTGTTGTATATATTGTGCATTTTTCTTATTTTCTTATTAGTATTATTCTATTTTTGTATATATTGTTCGTTTCTTATGTAAAATTGTTCTTTTCTTATGTAAAAAAAATGCTGCTGTACCAAAAACATTTCCCCTTGCGGGATTAATAAAGTATTTATCGATCTATCTATCTAACATGCAACGAGCTAATATTGACACTGACTTTTGTCGGAAAAAATTACGAATAACTTTTCGTGAGATACCATACGAACCGTTGCACGAGGATACGTCGGTTTAAACAGTCTAGAGGTGATCTGTAATACTAAAGAACAACTGGCAGATGATATATCATCTGTCATAGGTCTACACTGTAACAAGAACACTGAGTAGGTCTTAAATCAGCGAACCGCTGATTTAAGAGAGCCATGTGTTGCGCAATCACCACTAAAACAGTATTATGCAGCAGTAGATGCCACCTTCATTTTTTAGCTCCGACAGTCCTATACAGGTTAAAAGTTCACAGAGATTATCCACACACGTATGCTTTTAGCATCCAATGTTCTCACCTCTAAGCTTATGGAAATTCTCCAGAAAGTAAATGTCTGTGTGGATGAGGTGCGGGGGCCCCCTGGACCATGAACGGAGGCCCCTGCTTCTTTTATCGCGGGGCGTGTTGATGAATGAGGAAGCTGCATGCAGAAGCATGCGCGGTGATTTAACAGCCGCCCGGTGTATTGATCCCTCGACGGGGCGAAGGTGATTTTCGGTGAGGGCCGCGGTGTTTCAGATGATTGTGGTGGTTAATGGATGCGATGATGAAGGAGAGTAGGGTGGCGGCTGTGGTAGGCGAGGAAGAGGATGGTCACTATGGTGATGATGAAGGCAGTAACGATGATAATAACGGTGGATGGCTTCGTTTACGGTGTTGGAACAAAATGATGATGTTCTTTATGTGTGTGTGTGTGTGTGTGTGTGTGTGTGCGTGTGTGTGTGTGTGTGTGTGTGTGTGTGAGCCAATTACGGTGTATTGGAAGAAAATGTATTCATTCATGACAACTCTGTACATATATTAAATCATATTTGATGTCACATTTTCCATTTAAGTGATTTACATGTAGTTTGCACAAACTCAAGTCAACAAAACCAATTTACATCTTAATTTTAAGCACAGATTCAGTCGTTTGTTTGCTTGTCGTGCCCGTGTGTGTCTGTGTGTGTGTGTGTGTGTGTGTGTGTGTGTGTGTGTGTGTGTGTGATTGCATGCATGGAAAGTGAAGGTGGTGGTAATGTAAAAGGTAAACTGGACAATGATAATGATGATGATGATGATGATGATGATGATGGTGAATATGAATCCTGTGTGTGTGTGTGTGTGTGTGTGTGTGTGTGTATGTGTGTGTGTGTGTGTGTTTGTTTCAGGAAGTGACGCTGAGCAGCCAGCCATCTGTCGGCAGATTAATCCTGGCTGTGCTTAGAGATATTACCGGCTGGCTTATCGTCGTGGCAACGAGCCTTCAATCCCAGTCCAGCACAGCCACCATGTGACCTTGCTGAGGAAGGGGGGTTGGGAGTTGGACACACACACGTGCACGCGGGCCCGCACACACACACACACACACACACACATGCACACAACATGCACGCTCCTTAATTCGGTGATATGATGCATACATGCGTTTAAAGTATTTTGTTAGCGCACGCACACCGCTGCATGCACATTAACTGTCCATTTAATGAGTGGGGAGTTTAAGAGAAAATATGACTGTGCTCACACATGCACACACACACACGCACACTCACACACACACACACACACACACATTCGTTCTTCCCCTCCTCTCATCACTGCCATGGTCTAAAGGTTTTAATCCTGCTGAAAGGTTTCAGTGTCACCTATTGAGTTCAAAGATGTCCTAACGCCGACCAGCTGTGGTTCTCTGCAAATATTGTTTTCAGGCAGCTATATATAGAGCTGTATCAATATGAATCGTAGCCACCTTTGTTTGCTCCCCCTCAAACCAAACAAGGCTTTTTTTTATTTCCTAAATCCGCATCACTCCCACGTGCTCAAATATCCTCCCAGTCACGTTTTCTTTTTTTTTCTCTAGACACATACACACATCATATTGTACAGGAAACAATACACACACATAATGCACGAACACACACACTTTACTGGTCGTAAATCAGCAGGCACGAGGCCAGTTCAGGCTTTATGTAACATTCAAGGTTTTATTCAGTCTTTACATACAGTACACCAGTCAGAAATATACAGTGAACCTTCAGCGAAGGTCCGTCAGGTACACCATAAAATCTGCAGTCGGATGCAGCAGATGAGGAATACAAAGCGTGAGTGTGTTCGAGTGTTTCACTGTTTCTGTTTTTAATCCGGGCTTTTGCATCCGTACAGATGTCACAGTAGAAGCTAATGACAAGTTTCTAGGGCTAAGATATTTAACTATTTTCCCTTTCGGATCCTTTTAATATTAATTTACCACTATAGGATGCCAAATATTGGCTAAGCTTGACACTGCTCCCCCACTCCCCATTCAGTTTTTTTTTCATCTCTCTCATCGTAGCATCTAGCTTCTCACACAGCCGACATAGAGGTGACCTGGTTCGAAGATCAGGAAGAGAGGCATATTCATCCACTTAAAAACAATAAACCGGCAATGCATTTTAGAGCCACGAACTGCAGCAATCTCATGTCACATAATCTCACATCCACGACCCCGCTGGCAGTCAGGTGGTTGCAGAGAGATGAGAGAGATGCACCGGGCGGCTATTTGGTCAAATCCGGATGGTGGTTTTAAATCCCACCCTGCCTGTATCTGCCACTCAGCGTAATTAGACAAAGTAATCACGATTGATATCATGACAGATTAGTGAGAGGTTGAGAGGTCCTTCGTCTGACACTGGTGCAACAGCACCAGTGTCAGACGAAGGGCTGGAGGGAGGAAGAGGAGGAGGAGGAGGAGGAGGACGAGGAGGAGGGAGCATTATATTTCTCAAATGAAAATTGAAGCCGAACATCAGGACAAAAGGAGCTTTATAACTGACATTTTATTTTCTCATTGAACAATAAAAACGCTTCTCATTCGAAACGAGGTGTCGCTTAATTGACTACGTATGATTGAGATTAATCTTTTTCTCATGAGTGCACGTTGTACTCTTTTTTTTTTTTTAAAAACTATGGCTTTTAGTTTGCAACAAGTAAGAAGCCCTTGACTGTATAAGAGGGGCGCTTCCAAATCTTGCTCAAGGGCCACCAACAAGCCCTCAGGATTGGCTACATAATGTGATCACTAAATGAATCTAAACGTCTTTTTGGCAGTATAAAGAGTAAAGTGGTAGTTCAGTGAGCTCTGTGTTAATGAATGAAGCAGCTCAATTACATGCTGCATTCCTGAGGAACAAAATCCTTCTCTACTGTTCTGCAGATTTCTTTGTTAGTTTTCGTTGAAAAAAAACGATATCACTTCCTGCCGTAGGCTTTTTGTGGATTCGCTAGTAACAGTCAAGAGTAACAGCGTGATATTTTTTTTAAGGAGACCTGCATTGCTACATGACCTGTGGTGAGTGGCGCAGTAGTGTGCTGAAGACAAGGGAATGTATCTGAATTCATGTTTTTGGTAAAGAGTCCAACCTCGATAGCACCAACAGGTAAATAATCAGGCTTGAAGACATTTTTTTTTTTCTTGGGTGGGCTTTTACAGTACAAGGTAAGATGGTCGAGGGAAAGCGTGTTCTAATGCAGAAACAGCATTTTTGACTAGAAAAGATTGGTGTAAACGATCAGCATTGTTTTCTTTCCTGAGTCTGCTGTCAGTGTACCGTTCCCCCAACAATGTGTCCGAAAGGAGCTCCACTGAGGATTTCATCACATTTAACACATAAAGAGGCTGTGAATTGAAGGGTAATTACACATTGTGCTGGGGACTAAACCCTGGAATGTTCTGGAGTCTGACACCTCGCGGTGCCAGTCTTCAACCTGTATGCTTATATTCCGGTGTACCCTGTGTTTAACAGTACATCATTTGACTGATTGGCTTATAAATCATCTTCTACAACAGATTATAAAGGTATATATTCATGTGCAAACTTCCTAAAGTAGAAGATTTACTGTATGTAGTTGTTTTCAAAATCTTTTGGGAGTCGTAACTGAGACTGATGAACTGTAATAGGAAGTTTTAACATCACTGAGTTGGTATTGTCTGCCTGGCTCTGTATCGTCTGAAGAACTGGGTAATTAATATTCACACTTGGCATCAAGACGTAATAGCTTCGCTTCATAGTTTGGACAAAAAAAAGTCTCTCATTGAAGATTCTGCTGAAGAAAACATAGAAACATGCTTATTATAGCCATTACACATGCAGTTAAAAAATCTTTGAAAATGAATACAATTTTGCATATCACTTTGGCAAGGGAGGAAATATAACATATTTTTCTGCTAGTCTTATATTTCAACATTCTACCCTTGATTTTACACATTGAAAAAACAAAACAAAAATTTTGTTCCTTTACATAGAAAAAAAACAAACATCTTTCTTTTTTTTTTTTTTTGATATGTCACTGCACAAAAAGAGCAACAGACAACAAAATGAATCCACAAGTCAAAAAGATAAGCAAATGAGAAAAAACAAAGTTGCATAATTCATTTCACATTGACAAATAGAAAAGTAGACCGTGGAGAGTAGCGGACTGTTGGAAGAACCGTGGCCTGCTTTTTACTGCGAGTCGCTAATGAACGCTGGATGAATGCAAACCGAAGAAAACCAGCACACAAATATGTCCCTCAACGTCCTCACGCTGTGTGTGTGTGTGTGTGTGTGTAAACGTGTTTCTGACCTGAATTAAACCAGACATAACAACTGAATCCATCCGGATGTGCTGTTTTATTTTTGTTTTTTTTTCCTAGAATGAATGCATGTATGAAAATAGGCCTCTCACCAGCGTTGACCTGTGCTCTGTGGCGATTAGATCAGCGCTGTGGTTGCACAGTGGCTGTCCAGCAGGAGCCGCGTACAGGACATTGGCTTGGACTTTAAGCTCAAGGTCAGCGTTTAAGCCTTCGCTAGAAGCACTAGCTACTGAGGGAAGCCATGAGTAAACCTCTATTATTAAGCTTTCTAGCGTGCCCCTTCAGCATATGTGTCCCTCCTAGTGCATAACTGCTCCGGGCCCCACACAGTTGCTCAGATGTGTCTAAATCTGGGGCTAAGCACCTGTAAGAATTACGGAGATTATGATAGTGGGAGTGAAAACAGGGAGTCGGGGGGGATTTCAGCTGATAAGTCCCACTGTAGATCCGGCTAACGTGTGCTTATGCTGTTTACACAGAATTACTTATTGTCATGTCATGTCAAGGTATTTCCAGAGTAGATGCAATGCCATTTGATGACACACACACATTTCTTCTATAAAAAAAGCTACAAAAGACAGAGGAAATAGTGAACGTAAACATTCTACATCTGCTGGAGAGCTTTATGTTTGGTAAAGAGTTGCTCTCAAAATGTTGACAATACATTTGCAATCTGGTGCATTTTACTTTGCTTCATTTTTTTTTGTGAACAGAATGTAAAGTAATCTAGTTGACTAAAGATAGACATAAGGGGGTTTGAGTGGTGCTGATGCAACTCATTTTCTTTTGATTTACCCTCAGCATAATGACCAAGGAGTTGACCAATGGCATTGTGGGAAATGTAGGAAATCATTAATCGAAGCACAAGCAGGTAAGGCAAGTCGGGGTTTAGGGAACATAGAACTGAGGGAACATATGGTTGAGGGAACATAGGGCTGAGGGAACATAGGGCTGAGGGAACATGGGGCTGAGGGAACATAGGGCTGAGGGAACATAGGGCTGAGGGAACATGGGGCTGAGGGAACATGGGACTAAGGGAACATAGGGCTGAAGGAATATTGGGCTGATGGAACATAAGACTGAGGGAACATGGGGATGAGGGAGCATAGGGCTGAGGGACGTTGAGGTTTAGGGAATATAGGACTGAGGAAACATAGAACTGAAGGAACATAGGGTTAAGGGAACATAGGGCTGAAGGAACGTAGAACTGAGAGAACATAGGTCTTAGGGAACATAGGGGTAAGGGAAAATAGGACTAAGGGAACGTAGGGCTGAAGGAACATAGTGTTGAGGCAAACATAGGACTTAGGGAACATTGGGCTGAGGGAACATAGGGCTGAGGGAACATAGACGCTCCATACAAACTCTCAGACGCTGCAGTGTTGAGCTACTGTGTTGAGCTACTGTGTTGAGCTCCTTAAGGCCATTCAGTTTGCAGTGGTTGATAAGATGCTGAAGCTCAGACCACTGATCTGCTACAGTGTGTTTAGGACTGGTACGTATATGACGCATTTGTCGATTTTTTCCTCAGACGAAATAGAGGCATGAACCGCTATGAGGAACGTGACGGTGTATATGTGAATGTTCCGGTTTCACACGGGCTCGCAGTGTGAAAAGCTCCCGGTTTTAAATGATGCACTCGTGTACGGCAACGTGGCCTAGATGCTGCCGACACGAGTTCCTTCAGTCTGCCACTCTCCCACCCGTCTGCATTAATCAAGGTGCAACACTCTCTGTCATCTTTATTTCTTTCATGACGTTCTTTTCTCTTACAAGGCATGCATGCTGAAATCCTGTCAGGAAGGAAATGCAAAATGAAAATCACTGAGATTCAAAAACACAACTGTCCCTAGGGAGTTACTACTCATCGGCTACACAGCTTGATCATTCAAGAAACATTGCATCATGTAAACATGCCTTTTTCAAAATGGCTCACAGGCCGTCATTGCCTGAAGCTGTGCAGCTGATTTTCGAAGAAGGCTCTCTGTAGAAAACGCACAAAGATTGCATTGTTTTTACATTTTTAATGCAAGTAAGTAACAATTGCAAAGAAGATTTTCTTAAATATTTGCACGTAAAAAAAAAAAGAAGAAATCAGCTGCACAGCCTCAATACTTTACGTTTCAAAACAAAGCTCACAAACGTGTCCCTTCCCACCCCGCACATGCCGTTAATCAGTTCCATCGGTGAGGAATGCTTTAAACTAAAAATTAAAAAAAAAGACAGACAGTTTATACATTTGGAAAAAAAACATCAACATGATGTTCCAACCAACCCACACGCAAAGATAAATAAATCTATTTGGATATATTCTAAATGGATAAATAATATTACCATGATATACTCTATGTAACTTTTCAACAATAATTAAATATCTCAAGGATGGCACCATCGCTTTCTCTGGAAAAAAAAAATCATAACTCATGGTGATATATTTTTTTATAAAATTTGTTTAAAGTTGTAATAAAGTGATGTGTTCCTCTCCTCTACGAGCTCTTCTTCACCCTTCTCTCCTCTCTTTCTGTCTCTCCTTCGCCCCTCAGCGCACTGGAATGCTGGAGAGGAGGGAAGTTTGGTTTGTGCTTCAGGAGAGGCCGGCGTTTACACGCCACTTGTCCGTTTGTTCATTAGTTCCTCTCCAAAGTTTACGCAGAAGTAGAGCAGCGAGAGCCATTACTGTTGTCAGAAGCCCCCGGGGTCCATATAGCTGCCAACCGCGGAGCAGAGAGAGAGAGACAGGGGAGAGAGAGAGAGAGAGAGAGAGAGCGAGAGAGAATAAAAAAAGTGTTTATGGTACTCGCTGTGTTTGTGTTAAAATCATCTTTTGCCAAGAGACAAAACATAAACATCGTCAGTCTTTTTCTCTTGGTTTTGGCTCGTGACGATGTTCCAACAGAGGCGAGGCTGACACTGATCAGAGGCAGCTCTTCTTCTACCACGAGTCTCCGGCGAGGGGAGGAAGCGAAAGAAGGACTCTCGTCTCTCCCTCTTCGGGTACATCATATGCTTTCACACCTTCTCTCTCTCTCTCTCTCTCTCTCTCTCTCTCTCTCTCTCTCCCAAACTCGCCTTCGTTCCCTGAAGTCCGATGTGGCTTTGACAGTTCTTCCGTTCCTCTTTTAATGACGTTGCTGCTCGTCCTCCTCGTCCCATCCCCTATCTAGTCTTCCCTTTTTCAGTGAGAATGACACAGTCTAGAAGAAAAGCACCATGGGATGCATCAAACACCGCCGACATCTTCCAATATCCCCAAAAGAATACAAAACAGCCCCTCATCTGTTTTCCTCTCCCTTCTTCTTTCTTCTTCTTCTTCTTCTTCATACTCTCATTCTCTCCCCAGCCACTAGAGGATTTAAGTCCCCACTTTAAAAGAAATGAGGGGCAGAGGACAAGGTAATTAGTTTAAAAAAAAAAAAAAGAAAAGACAAAAGTATAAAATGGCAGTTTGAGTGTCTCCCCACGGGACCACAATGTGTTCATCGTGTTCATTTGCAGAACAGAACTTTTTGTCCTCTCCATGCTTTTTAATTTTCCTCTTCCCCTCCTCCTTCTTGACACTCTAAGTCGAAGAGCCGGAGGTTTTGTCTTTTTACATTCTGTTTCATTCATCTCATCGCAGAGGAGGGGTTATCTCCAGACCATCTTCATTAAATTAAAATCATAATTAAGTAATTCTCCCTCTCCGCACATTCACCCCACTCCTCCTCCTTTTTTTTTTTTTCTTCTCCTCGTCGTCAGACGTAGGCTGATTCGCTGGACTGCGTGCGTCCCAGGTTGGGCGGCTGGGACAGATGCGCCATATCCTTCTTCCGGATCTCGCAGATAGACTTCCTGCGGGCCTGCACGCCCCTGATGGCGGCCTTGATCTTGCGCCAGCCCAGATGGTTGAGCTCCGCCAGGTTGAGCACCACGCAGATGCCGCTCACCGCGAACATGAACACCAGGAAAACCGTTTTTTCCGTGGGCCGGGACACGTAGCACTCCACCTCCTTCAGACACGGGTAGCGGTCACACTCGAAAATCCCAGGCACGCTAAAGCCGTAAAGGAAGTACTGGCCCGCCAGGAAGCCGATCTCCAGGGCGTTTCTGAACACCACCTGAATGATGTAAAAGCGGGAGATACCTTCTTGCCGGCGAACCTTGGAGCTCTTCCCGTGGGTGAGGCCCCGCGGGGCGTTGGGGATCTCCTTCACCTCCAGGCAGTCGGCTTCTTCCTTCCCTCCGCCGCCATCACCGCCATGTTGAACCAGGATTCCATTGATGTTGCGGATCTTTCGCGGCCCCTCCCTTCCCCCGTAGTCCCTCTCCATGATGGGATAGAGGAAGGAGTAGCGCCGGTCTTTCTGCTTGGCCGACTGGTGGACGGAGTAGGTGATGAAGCAGAGGCTGGGCGTGCACACCAGTATGATCTGGAAGACCCAGTACCGGATGTGGGAGATGGGGAAGGCCTTGTCGTAGCAGGCCTGGTTGCAGCCGGGCTGCAGGGTGTTGCAGATGAACATGGTCTGCTCGTCCTCATAGACGGTCTCACCGACGATGGCGACGATCAGGATACGGAAGATCACCACTACTGTTAGCAGGATCCTGGAGGAGAAAGAGAGAGATTAAATGGGGTTAACAGCCAGAGACGCACGGTGATTTATTGTGTCAGGAAGGATGAGATGTACTCAGATTTCCTTCCCAGAAACGCCTCTACAGATACTGAGTATGAAAGAGTGAGGAAGCAGGACGGACGAATAACAGAGATAAGTGAGCCGGGTAAGGATGAATGCAAATGAACAGAAGAAAGATGCTCCTTCAAGAATTCAGCTTTGAAAAGAGTATAAATAGACACGAAAACAAAGCGCAGCGTTAAAAATGTCTGCGTGTAAAAATATTCTGCTCTATTATTAGCTTTTGAAAGCAAAACCCCGAAGGCCCAGTGACACCTTTAAAAAAAGAGTTACAGTACGAAGAAAACAGAGAGCAGATCAGAGAGCTGTTGTGAATAACGCTTGCATGTTTCATACTCAAGTCAGACTCAAGGTTGAGAGGAAGGATTAGAGATTGAAATCACAACAGTGAGCTTCATGAAGGACGTTGAACTCCTTAATTAGAAAAGAGAAGTGGGAGAGAAGGCGCAGGGGTAGAGAGGAGGAAAAAAATAATGTGCTGATGATGGAGAGGGACATTGTCTTACTGTTAAGTCACTGTTCCTCCTGATGAGAACCAGAGAAGAAGAGGGCTCCAAATCTCTTTTATCAGCCAGAGTAAACACTCCAGAAGAAGAACAGTTGTGAGCGGACGTGTCCTCACAACTTGTAACTCTCAGCTTGCAATCTGTGATTTAAGATAGATGTGTGTGTGTGTGTGTGTGTGTGTGTGTGTGTGTGTGTGTGTGTGTGTGTGTGTGTGTGTGTGTGTGTGTGTGTGTGTGTGTTATGTGAGGTTGTACACAGGTAAAAAAGATGTGAGATATTGTCTAATTTTAGTCTCCTTTGCGTCATTAGGCAAAGTTACCATGGCAACCTGGAATTAGACTCACTTAAATTGGAGCTGTGATCAGTTTCTACACACACACACACACACACACACACGATTATAATCTCCCAGCTGTCGACGTTAAAACTGCACAGGTAGCCTTTACTCCCTCCGCAGCAGGTGAACCTTGTTTGCTGATTCGGTGATATTTCAGTGTCGTTAGACGGAGAGATAATTGTTGCCGAAGTCGGTTTCACTTCGACTCTCTCCGTGTGCGTGTGCGTGTGCGTGCACGTTAACGTGTGTCTATTCTACCGTATTATTCGAATGCGCTGACTTCCGGTGGACTCTACGTGTCCTGTGTGCTAGCAGCCGGACTACAGGTTTCTCCTCCTTCCCGCTCTCTTGCTCTGTTCCCTAGCTTTTCTTGCAGACATCCCTCTGTCTTTGTTCTCTTCTCACTCAACTCAGCCCCTCATTTATTTTTCAGATCCGAGAACAAGCGAGCACTTTAGACAGCGGGCTTTTTGCCTTTCGCAGTCAGTGCGAGCCAGTTGGCTGTCTGTAATCTGTGACTAAAGTCTGGACCAACGGTGCAAACTGCAGACATTGTTGCTAATCTGTTGATTGATCGCTGCGTTGTAGTTCAATCCCTCAGATACGAGTTCTGCACGCAGCAAGATCAACTCTCGCTAATCACTGCCATTTATATTTATGATAATCCCATAAATAACGGCATGATAGATCGCTGTCGTTACTTCTTATGAACCCGTAGTGAATGCCATTACAGCGGCCCATCAAAACCTGACCTCATTACATTTATCATAGATTTATGGGTTTTTATACAAGTCCATACAAGTCAATAGATGGTGACATAAAAATGGCTTTGGAGGCAGTGCTGATGGGCAGCACAGCATGCTGCAGGAAGAGCCACTAATTCCTGAGAAATGTCAAATGTGCATGAGACAGAGCGTTTCAATTTAAAGAGATGAAGCTTCACAACAGACTTAATCTAAGCTCCTTTCGGGAATCAACGCTCCACCATTGTTGCCCCGCCGATTTTACATGTTACATTCACGACTGCGTTTCGAGGGTTTTCTACCAGATTGCGGTCGCAGCTTTAGAAACGTGTTTAACGTTGTAAAATTCGCCCCATTGCTTAACAACAAAGCAGTTAAATTACTTGAAAATGACTTAAAATAAGTACGTTAGTCACATTAGAATAAGTCAATGTTGACTTTTTGGTTTCACGCGGGACACAAACAACGGTTTCCTGGGTAACAGTCCTGTGTTTACTTGACCCATCCATCCTCCCTGATCTCCTCCCTATGTTGACTCATGCAGACTGTTGTGTTGACGAATGTATTTGTGATACGTCGAAAGCAAACGTAATCAGAGAGAATGCAGTATGCACTAAAGACAGAATACCACCACTGTAACGGATTAAATCCAAATGCTTTTACACATTCCTCGTCTGAAATGGAATATAGACATAAGGCGCTGATAGATCGCTGGATCTCAAGGGCAAACACATTCATATTATGAAATCATTGCAAGGCATTGGCTTAGTTTGTAGTTCGATGATGTCTTTTTACTACGTCAAAGGCTGAATAAAGAGATATAGTAAAATATGATTTATCAATCTAAAAACTTCAGACGTCAGATTTAATCTCAGTCCCTCGCTGCATCTTGCAAGATCGACCAACATTTATAGGGGGACGTTTCTCAAACACTCTCTCCTCTGACAGCGGCCTCAGCACACAGCTTTGCATTTCAAATCCCACCTTAACCTCTTCCCTCCACTTCACCTGCGACTCTCGCTCAAGATAAGTCTGGATTTATCAGATCGAATCAACAAGAGAGAGTAGCTGTCACTTGAATTCACCTCGGGCCGATCCAATGCATTTATATAGAAAGAGTTCTACTCGTGAAAGATTTATTGAATGGAAAGATCTCTTTGTATGGACAACGCTGCGACTGTGCAGTGGATCTCCGGAAGGAGGCCCACGTTACCGCACCTCAGACGTTTGCCAGATAATCATTAGATGGCATTTGGCTGTGTGAAGGGTAATCTACCAATCACGGCGCAGATGTGGAGTCGGAGGGCAGAGTTAATCCTTTCCAGAGTTCGACGGCGTGCGGTTCACATGTACCTCTCATCAAAACGGCGGGTCACCAGACATGACCTCCAAAATCAAAAATACACGACTTAATGCCAATCTGCGCACCTGTGATCAGCTGGCATGCGCAGGGAGGGGAATGCAAAAAAAGCTGGGAATGCTTTTTGCCCTTGTAGTGACTCCATTAAGGAGCTTAGCGAGCGGAGAATTCACAATACCAGAGTCAGCCAGTGTGGCACTAAATGGGCGCACACACACACACACACACACACACACACACACACACACATATGTATTCTTGTATGGCCACACACACACACATACACACTCGCACAAATATCCATACAACGAAACAGCATCCAGACCCTGAGTGGAGAGGCTGTTTGAAAACGAACTACAGTACAGAAAAAAAGACATCAAATCGCTGTTTGAGATGAGTTTGTTCCAGACAGGGATAAAAAGATTATAAAGTCACCCAAAAAAAAAAAAAAAAAAAGAAATTCCCAAGTGTGGCTCGGACTTCTCCGCCTTAAATTAAAAGAGAAACCTGCCAATGCTGGGACAGAGCGCGAGAAAGGAAAACCAGCAATGGAGGAAAATCTCATCATAGAGAATGAATTATATAATAGCTTCCACACGCGAAACCACTGCTGTAATCTGTGGCTGGGCCAAAGGAGGATTCTTGCATTAGTTCTTTTTTTTTTTTTATGTTAATGCCATCGAATAGCTTTAGATTATCGTACGCCACACAGCAACCCCCACCTGTTTTTTCTCTCCTCTCTAAAGCATCTTTCTGTTTTTTCTTTTTCTTTCATTTGCAGTCCCAGGGCTCCCTCTCTCTCTCTCTCTCTCTCTCTCTCTCTCTCTCTCTCTCTCTCTCTCTCTCTCTGCCAGGAATAATCTCCAATTTGTATCTGTTTTTTTTTTTTATAAAGAGCCTCCTTTCTCTGCGAACAAGGAAAAGTCCTTGTAATTTACCCTCCAATCGTCTCTGCACTCTCACACTCTTGTGGAAAAACAATACATTTGTGTTGCTGCTGAATTGATTCGTCAGAAATATGTATTTAATCAACAGAAGAAGAAAAAAAAATTACAACAATGTCCAGTTTTTATTTATGCTGCAGCTTCATGAAGGTGTGTTTTATGCCATTGTTAATTAAATACTTTGGACTGTTGTTTAGACTAAAACAAGCATTTTTGAGGGCTCTCCAATTTTATGGGGGGATTTTTTTTAAAATATGTTCTCATAATTTGTAGATTAAAAGCTTCATCGATTCATCTAAAAAATAAACAACAACAGAGAAATTGGCCGATGATGAAAACGTTGCATACACACGCGTCAGACATGCCCATGGCAGACACGTTAGCACACGTCTCGGCTCTCTCGTGGCAGACAGTGTTTGTTGTTCCCTTTGACTAATATGTTGACTGCGTTATCACACAGGCGCTGGTGATTATGCAGAAACAATGTGCCAAGACAAGTCCAAAAACGCCTCTTCTCCTCCAGCAATTGTGTCCCCCCGACCTGCTGTCTTTCTCCTCCTCTGCTCCTCGTTGTCTGACGCTGATATCTTACGCTGAGGGGGCGTTTTTTTAATTATCAAAGCTCTTATTGCCGACGTGGCGTTAATTGTCAAAAATTAAACGTGTGCAGTGATGTGAAAAATATTAATTTTGCGCATCTGACGGGAGAAATAGTTCCAACCAGCCTCCTCTCGGTGTGCATGCACACACACACACACACACACACACACACACACACACACACACACAAAATAGTGTTGCTGCTCCAGCGGTCTGCATTATTCAACTTCCACAGGAACTGAAATGCCGTTCACAGTTCAGCTCCTTTGATGTTATCGAAGATATTCCTTTATGTTTAGTGTCAGCCTCTTCTAATGAAACCTTCAAAGCTATTTACAGGACAAGTGGAGAGGGCGAGCTGCATAAAAATTGAAGTAGTGGCGAGGTGGGAGTTTGTGTGTTCAGCTCAGTAGAGCTGAAGTTTCAGGGCTTAGTGAGGCAAGGCGAATGGAAAATGTACACACTTGTTGGGAGGGCGCTTCTTAGTATCGTGTCCACGGTATGTTGTTCTTCATTGAGATGTGATGGAAACAGGGACAACGATTGAGGTGGAGTAGGAAAGCATAAAAATAATTGGAATAAATCAGAATTGTGGACAGAGGAGGCCAAACTGTTGGAGGATAACGACGAAGAGGAGGCAGAGGACGAGGAAATTATCGGGCCAGGGATCGATAAGGAGCGCGAGGTTTTCGGAGGAGATGAAAAGATAAGAGGGAGGAGGAAGAGAAGGGTGGAGGAAGAGCAGCCGTAGTTCTTTTACCCAGAAACCCGACACAACCCTCCCTTCAATCTCCCCTCTGCTGGTTACCACGGCAACAGGCGAGAGGCAGAAAGGGAAAAAAAAAAAAAAAAGGAGATGAAGTGTGCCGAGTAGAAAGCTAAGTCAACTACAGAACAGCATGTTTCTGACCAGTTAGAGGGTCAGGGTGCCTCGAGGAGCTCGGTGCTTGTTTACTTTAAGGGTTCACGAGAAATGACGGCAGCAAGGCGAACGAAACGACGCCGCGGCGTAGTAGACGCTTTTTTAGAGGATACCGCCGCGAGGAAAACCAGAACATATTGGCCCCATTCTTAAAAAGAGAGAGAGAGAGAGAGAGAAAAAAAAACTACTGTTGTTCAAAAGCCGTGAAGAAGAAACAATGTTCAACATTTTCAAAATGAGACACGGGTACCATTTTAAAATATGGATGCCGAGTCTCAAAATTGATTTAAAATAGCTCAAATTTGTGTTACATTTTAGCTTTTGGGGATGAAATCATGTCGGTCGGACATTTAAAACCTCTTAGCGTCGTCTCTGCAGGCCGAGTAGTGTGTTAACTGCCCCTGGACAGCCATGTAAACAAGTTCAATGTTATGGCTGACCTGCTAATCCTTTTTCAGAGCCTCACCTTTAGCCTCCGTCAATACCTGTTCCGTCACTGCTAAGCTCTACCTTTTTTCCACACAGCTTCCCCCCCCCACCCCGCCTCCCCTTTCTATACGCCTCCATGCTGCTTCAGCTCCGTATCTGCTACTGATTCCGTCTACAGTTATAGTTTCCCCCCTGAGAGGTTCACCAATCAGCCTCCCATCTTTTGTTTCACAGCCACTGATCTGCATGACAATCACTTACAGGCTGATAAATCAGACTTCACTTCAAGTCGACAGTCCTGCAACCAGGCGTCTCAACCGGGGTTTACACACCAAAATGCAATTTCAGGAAGCAAGCGCTTACTGTCTTTTTGCAGAGATTAGCACGTTCAACTGTGGGCTCACAGCACGATGGGAATGTTGAACATAAAAAAATGTTAACGTTAGTTAATCTAATTTAATGTAATCCGACTCAAACATCACACTTCTGGACTTCAATTATGTAACCTATCACCACATAATCCACTATAAATGCAATATAAATATAAATATAAACACAATGACACTTATACTGTCTGTACATAATTTGTTAATTTCATTTAAATTTACTGTCTGCCTTTTTACTACTGTTTAATGTGTATTTGCTTATTTATAATACTTGTGTTTCTTTTATTATGTATCTGTGTGTACTTTAACTTTGCTGCTGTTATCCTGCAAATTTCCCCTTGCGGGACTAATAAAGGATATCTTATCTTATCTTATCTTATAAAGACAAAATAGAGTAGAGAGGGTAAACTGGCTGACTGTTGGTCCTCCAAGTGAGTGATATTGGAAGTAGCCTACATTTGTGTAGCTCCTGACTTTGGTCATACTAGAATCTAATCATATCCTAATAACTGTAAGCATGTAGTTAGTTAGCATGCTATGCAAGCTGAGTGTGATGAAATATGAAACATGCTAACTTAGAAAATGGTAAATGAATCGATGTGAAGGCCTTTTACACACCGTGGGGACGTGACGGATAACCGACACAAAAATATGAAATACTCGCCTTGGGCTTTTATTGTGAAAGGTGGGAAGAAGTGAACCTTGGTTGAAAGGACAAAAAAAGTTTGCTGTCTTTTGGTTCGGACAAGGGAGCCTCCGCGTTGTTGTTTTATAATCCTTGTGATTGGTTGATGCCTTTATTCGAGGTGCAAAAGCCCAGAAGAAATGTAATAAAAAAAAAATACATTGCATTTTTGCTGCATAATATTTATGCTCTGTGTGAACGTGTGCATGACCGAAACAACAACAACAACAAAAATATTGAAAAAATAAAACACCCCCGCTGGATAAACACTAACATCACTAGAAAAAAACCACTTAAAAGAATAGTTTGACATTTTGAGAAATACACAAGCTACCACTCGTCATTATATGTGTTTGTTAAATATGAAGCTGGAGTCAGGAGATGGTTTAGCTTAGCATAAAGACGAAGCATGAGGGAAACCGCTAACTTATGTAGCTCACAGTTTCCCTTTGCTTCCTGTCTTGGTGCTAAGCTAAGCTAAGCTAAGCTAACGGTCCCCTGGCTCCAGGTTCACATTCAAAGGCGAGAGATGAGATTGATCTTCTCATCAGACTCTTGATAAGAAATAAACTATAAAACCTGCGAATGTATTTCTTCTATAGCTGCGTGTAATGCGTTTAAATTAGTTTTCTTTCTTAATCTTTGTTTTGAATCTTTGGGATTGAATCAACCAATCAACCCGCTTGATGCGCGGCGGGTCCACCGCCCGCACAACGTGAAGTTTGGGGATTTGGGATTTCCGGAGATGTTTTGCTCATCAGTGTCAGCGGCGGTTTTGGGAAAATCCCTCCTGAGTCCCGCCGTCTCTTTGTTTACCCCCAACCTTCATCCTGCCTCTCTTCTCCTCATTTCCTCTTTCACCTCAATGTTTCACCGTTGTGTCTTCTCTCTCTCTCTCTTGTGTGTGGTAACCCAGATACGACGCATCAGGAGCTGTGACAAATCTCATCCTGTCACATCAAATACGGACGGACACATGTCTCTCTCTCTCTCTCTCTCTTTCTCTCTGTCTCTCTCTCTCTCTCTCTCTCCCTCTCTCTCTCTCCCTCTCTCTCTCTCTCTCTCTCTCCGTCTCTCAGCCTGTGTTCCTTTGCCACGGTTTATCAATAGCTCGTAGTTCACAGCGGGTCGTCTGGCACCGAGCTGGATCCGACCTCACACAGGAGACACACACACACACACACACACACACACACACACACACACACACACACACAGAGCGGACGTTGCGGTGCTTCAGGCCAGTGACAGAAGGAGAGAGGGGGCTGCACTCTCCCCTGTTGACAGACCGTCATCCTGCGTGGCCACCGAACAAACATTTACAGTCACCGACACACACCGTCGCACTCAAATAAAACCACAAATATACAAAGATTTACCAGGAATACAGAGAACGAGAGAAGGAAATCACTGAGGACACCTCTCCATGCACATGTACACACACACACACATTTTAATCAGACACACACACACACTCTTCCAGCTGTTGCAGGGCGTCACAAAGCCGATTGTGTCTGACATTGCCGGGTGTTAGTTCCATCCTCTCTGGAGAAGATGAAGATGAAGATGAATTTCTATCGTACCAACCAGTAGCGATGGTTTTATCATTGTTCAGCCGGGGAGCCTCGAGCAGGTGGCCTCCGAGGCTCTCGGGTTGAGTATCGGTTCAGGGACAGAATGTACCATCGCGTCTTATTCGAAGGAATATTCAAGGAGCGGTATATGCAAAGCACCGTAAACCTAATAATCCTAGCGGGATATATTTGGCTTGAGTCCCGTATATGCACACGGTGTCACGAAGTCCATTTACTTAACTTTTCATGCTACCTACCTTCTACTCCTCAACTCCACATGAAAAATTAAATTGATCGTTTGTTGGCTACATCTTTGCACTACTGTTTCGTTTTGTTAGTTAATTTAATTTAATATTCTTATTATCATTCTATTCTATTTTTTGTATATATTGTGCATTTTTCTTATTATTCTATTCTATTGTTTGTATATATTGTGCATTTTTCTTATTATTCTATTCTATTTTTTGTATATATTGTGCATTTTTCTTATTATTCTATTCTATTTGTTGTATATATTGTGCATTTTTCTTATTATTCTATTCTATTTTTTGTATATATTGTGCATTTTTCTTATTATTCTATTCTATTTTTTGTATATATTGTGCATTTTTCTTATTATTCTATTCTATTTTTTGTATATATTGTGCATTTTTCTTATTATTCTATTCTATTTTTTGTATATATTGTGCATTTTTCTTATTATTCTATTCTATTTTTTGTATATATTTTGCATTTTTCTTATTATTCTATTCTATTTTTTGTATATATTGTGCATTTTTCTTATTATTCTATTCTATTTTTTGTATATATTGTGCATTTTTCTTATTATTCTATTCTATTTTTTGTATATATTGTGCATTTTTCTTATTATTCTATTCTATTTTTTTGTATATATTGTGCATTTTTCTTATTATTCTATTCTATTTTTTGTATATATTGTGCATTTCTTTTATATTTTATTGCGTAACCTGTATGTACAAATGCTGCATTCGTAGCTATAACTGCAAAAATGAATGCCCTGCAATTCGTAGATATTCGACGACATCAATTCATATTTAATAAGAAGTAAAAAAGAAAGCAAAAGGTGGACGGGTCCAGCAAAAAACGTCTCTTTGTAACCCGCGTGAAAGGAGAAATCAACGTTGATTTATTTGTCACGTAACTTCGATACTCAAGTAACGCCACTGTCACTTATTTTAACCCTGAGCACGTTCTTGGAAGTTTATATTAAAAGGACGGCCATGTAACGGGCAACATTTGACACGTGTTGCTGGATTTTAGTAGAAAAATGCACAAATAATTTGCAACTTTATACGAATATAAATATGTTCTGAAATTAAATCCATTTACTCTCGTACTTTGAGGTACTTTACTTAAGTATATACATTTCATGCTACTTAATACTTCTATTCCTCAACTTCTGTTTTTTTTTATGCCACTACATTCATTTGACAGCTTTGGTCCCTGGTCAGTTCTTTGCGTAAAAGAATGTAAGCCCAGATGGTTGTTAGGTTTCTGACGTCTGTGAGTTGAGAGCAGTTTCACCCTTTAAAACCCTCGCGACCCCTCAGATTAATCTTGTGACCTTCTGGAAGGGTCCTGACCCAGAGGTTGGAAAACACTGGACTAAACCTCAGCCGTTTATGAAGCAGTAAAAGCTCAGTGAAACAGTGAAATGCCACATGTGCACGGATGCAACAGTAATAATAAGGTCATATTTAATAACATGTCATTCACAGGGGCCAATAAAATACCTTTTATCATTATGAATCTATTATTTTCCTTATAAATAAAATATTGTCCTTTCATACTGAATATAAGTACGCAGATAAACAGCCATATATTCATCTTCTCCGTTCACTGCAGTACACTGTACATGTACTGTGTATTTCTGTTGCAATGATAAGTTGGTTGGTGACAGAATACTCTTTTATTATTGTAACGTCTGTGTGTAATCCTGGATCTGTAAGCTCCTAAAATGGAAATCTAATAATAGCATATTCTAATACTGTACACTTATCTATCCATCTCTTTGTCCCTGCATCCCTCTCTCTCGCTCTCTCACACACACACACACATACGCACACACACACACACACACACACACACAAACACTCACACAAACACACACACAAAGGTATTTAAGTAGCGTGGTGATGAATGTGAACTGACGGGCTCTGGAGATAAATTGATGGAGATCATAGTCCTACAGAGGCAGATAATAATTCAAATTTAGCACAGTGTCTCACACACACATGTGCACACAAACACACACACACACACACACACACTCATGCAAAAGTCCAGTTGTGTATTTTTGTGTAGTAATACCAATCTACCCTGGCTCATGACTATAAAAGGAAATTTTTTGGTTTGTAGTTTTAAAACACTAACAAAGAATATTGATCCCGGGAGAGGTCAAGTGTTTTCCCACCGGTGCACTCGTGCACAAGTGTGCCGTATACGCAAAGGTCTCCATGGTGATGCTAACCGTGGCAGTTACCTTGGCAACAGACAAGGCGATACAAGTAAGGAGTTAAATTGGAGCCCGGGCATTAAAAATAGACTTGCTAAAAATCTCCTCCGAGTGATCATTCAGAACAGATCGTTGGCAGGAAACGGAAAAATAAGTGACACGAGTGGTCACCATGGCAACAGAACAACCAGTGAGCAGCAATATTGTTTTTTGGGGAGGAGGGGATGGGTGGGGGGGGGGGTTGTGATGGAGGGGTGAGGCGTGAGCAGGAGAAAGAGCAGTGGGGGAGAGGAAGGGAGTGAATGCGTGGGTGGGAAAGGAGGGAGGGAGGAAGGGAAGGAGAGATGGAGGGAGGGAGGGAGGGAGGAGGATTCAACGGATGGAAATACAGAAAGAGAGAAAGAGCGGGAGAGAAATGATGGGCGTAATCCGGATTAAAACGGTGGGTTTTGGACAATCCCGAGCTAGGGCCGCCGCGTCTGCGCCAACTCCCCGCCCACCGCGACTCTCCCGTGCCAAACTCCAACCCAAATCAGCAGCTCTGGCACATGCAGGGAGCCTCCATGACACACACGCAGACAGCACATGGCTGAGCAGGGAACATCCCAAAAAAATACTCTTATACGTATCATTATGGTGTTTTTCATCTGCAATAGTGGCTCCAATTGAAGCCGCTACGAAATAAAAATACACAAATGCATCTAGAGGGCCATGGTGGAATGTCACTCAAGTACTTCGGTACAATTTTAGGTACTTTTCTTGAGTATTTCCAGATATCTTAATTTGCAGATTGAGATTATTGATGCAAAAATATCAATCAACTGATGAATGATGGTGTTTTAGTACAGATTTAAAATGGCCGGCGGTATATAAAGTATTTGAGCTGCAACATTAGTGATTCACATGTTAATGCATCAGTAATTATAATCCAGTGACATAATAAACATTATTCTGAGAAGGGGCCATTCAGCACAATGAGTACTTTTACTTTTAAGTATGTTTTGATGCTAATACGGATGTACTTTTAACTTGTTACTGTACATTTATAAACTGTGGTATTAAGTAAAATATTTGAGTATTTCTTCCGCCACTGAGAGTGGGTATCAGTATGATAATAAAATGTACATACTGAAGTATTAATTTCTTGCTTTACTATTTGCAACTTTAAAAAATTTGAGTAAACATCACATCTCATTTTTTATTAATTTCTGCTTTAGGATTGGTGGAAGATTCTACCGTGGCCCGCGGGGGAGGCTTAGATATTCTGAGGTGCATTGACATGTGGATTTAATAATAATAATAATAATAAATTTAATTTATAACGCACTCTTCATTCATAAGAATCTCAGAGTGCACTTTCACAAACAAAATAAATAAATAAATAAATAAAATAAATCAGGCAGAAAATGTATTTAATGTGTTTTTACTGATCTGATTAAATACATGTTTGATGAAATGGGGTTTATGAGTACAGTGAGGGTTTCTGAGGTTGCAAGAAGTGTGCCAGCCCATGAATTAAAGAGCATCAGACATCTAATGCATCATTCAGTTCAAATGGGAAATAACTATACACAGATGATGTGACCATTTAAATGACACGTCTTGATTATTATTTTACACGTTTGAACATTTCGTTTCTTGCTCATTGAGTTTTTGGTTTTTTTTACGTGTAGGAAATGATACATTTCAGAATTCAGCGAGTAAAAGAGTTCAATCTAAGATTTAATTCTTAATCGTGGAAATAGCAGTTGGCGCTGATCTCAATACGAGGTCCGATGGGTGACATCGACAACTTCAATCTCAACTTTTAAATCAAGAAGTCCTTAAAGTCGGAGAAAATTGGTAATTAGAACGTCAACAACTGGCCAATAATAATTATAATAATATTAATAATTATTATAATCACAAATTGACTATAAAAAAAATAAACAAACATTTCAGTGGTTTTCTTATAAATTTAAATATACATCCCTACTCTTTCACACCTTCATTTCCCCACAAAGGATTTGCCACCTGAAGGCTTGAAACCAGGAGAAGACGGTTAGCTTAGCTTAGCACAAAGACTGGAAAAGGGTGAGAAGGTGGTCTCTGAATTTTCAGATCACGTGACTGTCACAAATAGTTCACTGATAAAAAATCACTATGTACACGTCTAGGGATTATACAACGAAGGCCAATTGATGCTTTGAAAACAGGAAGTAAAAAAAAAGAAATCCTCATATTTTGCAGCCAAATCAACTTTATTTTGTTTCTTCATGACGCATTTAATAATTCACTTCTTTTTTTTCCAGGGCTTGTACAAAGGCAATAAAGTAGTCCATGAATATGAGATATGAGTTTACAGATAATTACATTCCCTCCTCGGCGTTGTGGAGGTTGGTTCATTGTGTTTGTTCTCATTGCTAAGGTTGCAAATCAGTCTGTAAACAATAAACAATGACAGGCGCACAGAAGAGGAAGTCATCGTATATCACGGATATCACATCGGAACGCCCGAAATATCGGCTCCTTGCGCCCAGAGGCTGAATCGTCGTTCACTGATTATAATTATATCCACACTATTGTACTATTATCACGTTATATCTCATTTGTTTATTCTGTACTAAATACAGTAGAGGTTTAGTATTTCTATCCTATATCTGATATGACAAGAACCCCTCATAATGTGACACTGGTGATGCCTGATGGGAGAGCTTCCCCCATAAATACCATGCTAGTCGCTCTACTGGTCGTTAGCGCTTGTGTTTGTCCACCAAGTAGCTTGTTCATGATTGGCTAAGAGGGCTGTGTGAATAAAGCATATTGCCGAGAGTCAGACGCACTCACCGCAACTTGAATTCACTGCTTAATTGGACAATCTGTGAATGGGATCATGTGCGTACGTGTGTGTGTGTGTGTGTGTGTGTGTGTAGTGAGGTGTGAATGCATTGTCACACTCTATCTGGTTGCTCATATGCAAAGATGAGTGCTGTGACAGCTTTGGCAGGATTTGTGTGTGTGTGTGTGTGTGTGTGTGTGTGTGTGTGTGTGTGTGTGTGTGTGTGCGTGTGTGTGTGTGTGTGTGTTTATGCCCCTGAGTAATGACTAAATATATTAACCACGCTGCAAGTTTGCTTACGCACATGTTTGGATGACCATCTGGTTGAGGCTGTCTGTGTGTGTGTGTGTGTGTGTGTGTGTGTGTGTGTGTGTGTGTGTGTGTGTGTGTGTGCGTGCGAGGGGAGCAATGAATCAGATGTCTCCTTTTAGCCTGTTGGTCCTGGTGGAGGCGGTGTGTGCTTCAGCAAGGTGCGACTTGTGTGCACTCACGATTTTATTTTACTCGTGTTGAGTAAATCACACTGTGCACAAGCTGATAATGCCTCTGAGGAACCGTCGTCACACACACACACACACACACACACACACACACACACACACACACACAAACTCAAAAGAGATGAATGTCAGCTTGTTCATGAGAGACCACAGAGAGTCACAAAGTGTGAAGATGTGACCGATGATGGGAGTTTAGGCGGGCGGGGATGAGGAGGATAAATCAATGGAAGAAGTTCTTGTCATCTTCAAACAGAGAGATTGAGTGAGGCGGCAAAAGAGAGAGAGAGAGAGAGAGAGAGAGAGAGAGAGAGAGAGAGAGAGAGAGAGAGAGAGAGAGAGATGCGTGGCGATTTTATCAGAACGTCAGCAGACAAACAATCAAAACCAAACGAGTATGTCAACTTTATGGTGCCGACATTGAAATGCTGTTAGTCACGAGTGATAAAAGCAGGTTTTATAAATAAGAAAAGGATCTCAAAGCCACGAGCTCACACAAATACAGACCCAGCTGAGAACAACTTCAAACGCCGCACCGTTGCTTTGCACCAAACAGAGATCAAAGTTGGCTATTTGTCTTTTATCCCTCATATTTTATGTAGTTTTGTTTGTATCTGACTGCATAAGAGAGTCCGATAATACAAAGTGTACGAGCGAGTGCAGCCACTTCAGCTTTACATTTCTTTATCATTAAACCACAGTTTTTGGCTCCACGATGTTTATTATTATTGTCTAAGCGTGGGTTACTTATTCGCGTCCCCTCGCCTCACGGTGCTTTTGGTTCCTATCTGTCGTTGTTTTAAGGGAGACAGTTACAAGTCAAGAGTCTAATGTGAAAACCAAAGAGTGACGTTGGGTGTTTAACCGCCCTGTCATGTTGGTGTTGATCAAAGAAGATTAATGCGAAGAGAAACTGTGTTGCCCGCGGCACAGAGTGACTACACTCACATTAATAATTCATGGTTGCACGACTTGACATGAAATCACCTGCCTTATTAGGCCTTAACTTTCCAATAAAGCTGGCATCTAACATTTTCTTTTTAACGAATACTTCAGCGACATATCCCTTTGCATATAGCTCACGTCAACAAGTTATGGAAATCATCTTGCAGAGATGTAAAACTCGCTTGGGAACATCTTCGCCGTGTGGTAACGCAGAAGCGAACAAGGACATGCTTTCCGTGTCGGCGTGTTCCTGTATTGATCATCTGACAGCGAACTGTGGATCTTGGCGGGAGATTCTTACTCCTTTGATGTCACAGCTGATCACAGGTCCTTGAATGCACCGGCAGGGAATGAGTTTTCAAACTGGATCCTGCTTTCAACTCCATTTCCACTTCACAAAAGCATAACTTTTATTAAAAAAAGTAAAGGCAACGGAATAATCAATCCAAGCGTTTCACCAAAATCACTCCAAGGCCTCTGTTCCAATTCTATATATCGATGAAAATGTAAACGTGTATCATGAATGAGCACACGACTAAATGACTGGTTCAAGTGGCTATTTTTTGTCGGCTTGCTCTCGTGTGTTTGTGCGCGTGAGGTAATGTCCGGGTTAAACTACCCCTCCGGTTGTGACGCTGACCTGCTCTGTCCTCCAGCGAGGTGATAACGCTAAACCTGTAAGCCTCACTGAGTCACCCTGCCAGAGACGGTTTCTCCCCGAGGCCCTTCAAGGTGAAACCTGTCGGAACTCGGACCCCTCCGCTTGCCCTAATCTCTCTATCTTTATCCATTCATCCCTCTCTCTCTTCTCTATCGTCATCCGTGTTATTGTCTTCCAGGTCTGTTAACACGGGATGAAGAAGGAGGCTTATCTCCTAACGTTAGTGGCTGATGAACACACACATAAACATCCAATAAGAGTCAATTACACCACGTCACCCCCTGGCCTTCGCATACGTGGACCGTGAGGATCAAGGGAGAAGAGAATAAGTAGCTGAGAGAAGATGATGGGGGGGGGGGGGCGTAAGCAGAAAGAAATGAGAACATGAGCTGCATAATTACATGCAGTTGCTCTCTCTTTTTCTCCCCCAGCTACAACTGTGCGTCTCCGGCGGTCCCTATGGAGGCTGGTTGTAGTACTCCAGTCATGAAAAGGCTGCAAGCTGCTACACAGCAGCTCTTCCCTGCTGCCGGGCTCATTTCCAGGATGTGTGTATCTCCAGCAGCACAGCTGGAGCAGATCAATCTATCAGCGCTGACATGAACTCTAATGCTCAATAACGATCTCATCTCTGACACTGTGATTATTTCACTCGATAAAAAGTGCATAATTTGAGGTTTTATCGGCGGTGTATTTTGTACCAAAAGATAATTCTGAGATGCAGCGGGAATTCCATGCATCTTCCTCCCATTCATAATCTCCCGATGGAATGTGTGAGGTCCTTTTAATCACTGGTTTCTCACGGCAGCACGGAGAAGGCGCTGACATTACAGCCGCCAGCATCCCGGAGAGTCATTGCATATGGAAGGGGAAGTGTGAAAGCAGAGCCATGGAGGGACGGAGGGGATAGATGTACAGAGGTCTCTCTTGGCCTTCTGTAAGTGTCTTTTTTAACACCCTCTCTGGGGATTCTGTCGGTATCACACACAGCCCCGTTCTCGCTTTCCTCTTCTCCGCAACGTAGCACGCGTTTGTCAGATAAGGCTCCTTTTGCACAAACAAAATCATCCATCACCTCCGTGGGGGTCGCCGAGCGCTCCGCGGGGACGCGCTGGGAAAGAAACGCACGATGTTCTAAAGGTCATGTGACGACGGAGCTGTAACACGTCAACAAACGCGGACACGCGCTGTACACACTGCTCACTAAAATAATATTGGATTTGGCTGCGTGTGCTTTGCTGAAAGAGTGCATGTGGCACACACACACACACACACAGACACACACACGCCTTAGACAGACGAGCTGATGGGTCTGGAGTTGCAACACTCATTTGACTCAGGGGAGCCGTGCTGAGCAGTCGTGCTGAGCGAGCTGGCTTATTCAAGAAAGAGGTGCAGAGCTTTTGCAGAAACCCACCTCCACACACTCTTGATCACCTCGTGTGAAGCGCACACTTGCAAAGGCATGCTGAGATATAAGCAAACCTTCTTCTATCTGGTGAACTACAGCTGCAAGGACTGTATTTTAACAAGCTCTCGTAGTGCTTAAAAGCAGTTTCAAGGCCTCGGTGTGCTGCAAAGTGCTCGACGACGACGGCGTCTGAAACCCACTTTCTCACAGAGGAATTGAAGAGAGGCGTAGCTGACAATTTGTGGAACAACTGATCCAAAACAGACATTCCAACAATCACAGCCACTTTAAACAGGTCTAGAGGTTCACTCTGTACGTCTTCTGACACCTTTTCGTGTATACAACTCAGTTGTGCGAAGCCACACTTGCATTCTCTCTTCTGGCCAGCAGGGGGCGACTCCTCCGGTCGCAAAAAAATAAGTCAGATTGTATAGAAGTCTATGAGAAAATGACTCTACTTCTCTCTTGATTTATTCCCTCAGTAAACATTGTAAACATGAGTTTATGGTTCAATCTCTAGTTTCAAGTCTTCTTCAATGCAGCATGATGTTCATTTAGTAAATTATGGTCCATTTAGAGTCAAATAGACCATAAAGCAGGCTATGCTACCTTTGATTGACAGGTCGCTAACACAGCGTTGTCCTGTCTGAGTTGTCCGTGTTTTCCTCTTCGAAATTTAACCCTCACCAAGATGGCGACGGCAAAAAATGCCAAACTCAAGGCTCCAAAACGGCTGTCTACAAAACAATAGGTGACGTCACTGTGACTACCGACAGTCTGTCGTCATGATTCAAAAATAGAAAAAGACTCAAGTCTGAAGAAAGACATTGTGACTGATAGATGAGCAACGTAAATGCGGGACCTTTGTTCTGCTTTTAACTGAAGTATTTCATGTGTAACTTTCAGAAGAAAAAAGGGCTTTAAGGATCAGCATTACCTATTAATGGTATAGTATTGTGTTGTAGTACTTTCCCAACGGGACTGGTCTGAAAGTGTTTTAGTAATTTTTTCCAAATGCCAGTTCTGGAAAAAGGGGGTCCATCGTGCAAGTCAACTTATATCGGAGATATTTAAAGAAAGAGAGAGAGAGAGAGAGAGAGAGAGAGAGAGATCCAGTTTATAGTTCTCACTCAGCTTTGTAAGTTAAAGGAACACTAGTTGTGAATGCTCCCTTTGACTTGCATCAGTCCCCCCAGGTGTTTAACCACAGCTCTCTTAACCAGAATAAATATTTGGGCTGCTAATTACTCTCATGGACATTCCAGTCGCTGCAACCCATGAGTCCATTTGTTTTAATGGACTCATGCCTAAAGACTGTCTCATAAAGGGCCCTGTCTCTCTTCTATCAGGCTCCTCTTTCCAATCCATTATTGGAGTTCAATATCAATGGGAGGGTGCACATGCAGGTTTCGCGTTCCCACTCCGACCAATGGCCGCTCACATATGGGGCTGTAGCCTTCGGGAGCGGGCCCACGGTGATGTGTTGACAGTAGTTAGGTAGAGAGCACTTCATCGCGCTTCATCGCGCTGCCTGAGGAGTCCCACAGTCCATCAGATTGGTCCAAGTCGATTTGCACGCGCCACACTGCCCGTAATGGCAGGAATTAATCACGGGGAGCAGGTGAATACACAAACAGGCGCTCGCAGACGGGACAGAAAACCCCCACAAAGTACACAGAAGCTCACGTTTCACACACAGTCTGTGCACACGCACACACCAACCCTGACCGCAGAAGGCCATCTCCGGAGCCGTTTGTAATCTTATACACGAGCAACAAGTGATATATTCCCCCTGATGTGTGTGTGTGTGTGTGTGTGTGTGTGTGTGTGTGTGTGTGTGTGTGTGTGTGTGACTCATGTGTATGACCAATGCACTCGGGCCTGTAGGGCTGTTGTAGTGGTGGGCTCACGAGAGCACATCGCCGGCGTCGCCCCGGGGACAGCAACCTGCCTGGGTGCTTCCTCACGCAGGACGGCACCTGTGCCGACCAATGAGATCGCAGCGGAGGGACCAATAGGTTTTAGGATTGAGGGAGTATTAGCGTGCGTTTATAAAAATTCATGTCAGCAGCAGCGACGTCACAGATTAGATGGTTTTGAGCCGTAGAAAAGCCAGTTAGCGGGGAAGGCACGTATACGGGCTGACCGGCTCTTTTCATATTATCACTAAGTGATTAGGAGAGCTTCCCTTTAACGATATTTAGGAGATAAATAATTACCATGAAGGACATCCTCCCCTTTGTTTATCCTGGTTTCCAAACTGGAAAAGTTGGAAAAATGTCACATAGGCCGTAGTCTTTACAAGTTGGTTTGTAGGCGAGACTTTCAACTGGATGACGTTACGAAGTCTTTGGACGGGAAGGTGGGCGAAGCAAGTGAAGTACCTTGGGAACCATAAATGTAATTCTCTTTGTGGAGTCAGTATGACTTCCACGAGGAGCGGACAACCAAATTGGACAGTTAGTCAATATGTCGGTTTACAGCTGTGGAACTGAGATTGAATGCTTCAAGTGGCAATCTCGAAGATGATGATTGAACGTATGTGGCCCACTGATGAAAGTGTTGCAATATTTATGTATTTGCAGTATTATGAACTGGGCGGGCGACACGACAAAAATGCAGCATTACAGTTTTCCTCCATTGTAAATACTTCACAATAAATGGAACAATGCACTAATTCTGAATCAACGAGGACTGAAATCGTAAGAATTGCCACATTAATGACCAACTGTAACAACTATGAATGCACGTTTTAGCATTATTGTGCGTTGACTTCGACAACACAACGAGATTGAGAGTCTGCAACAATCGCTACAACCCACAGCCTCAGTTTTCTCAGAAAGAAGTTCAAAACTTGTAATTCACTGATTTACTGAAACAGTGTGAACATCCTAGTGTCTTCAAGGTTTGTGGAAATGGAAACCAAAAGTATTGAGCCTGAACCAATGCAAGTGAAACTGCACATGGCTGATGGCGTCAAAGTGTGACCGGTTCCCTCTCCTCATTATGAAACATTTCAACTCTCTGGACAAATGACATAATCATAGTCCGTGATCTGAGGCCTTTTTTTTTTTTTTTTTTTTTTTTTGCCTGCCGGGTGTCCTGGTTGCCCCCACGCGCGCGGGTCGTGACACGCAGCACCATCTCGTGACGAGACAGTCCTCTTGGCTCCCTCCCAACGCCCTGCAGACCGAGGCCATGTGTCTGCTCGCTTCTCTGTGAATAACCGCTCCCTCGTCTTTCTTACTCCCCGTCATCATCATGCCTCCCGTCTCTCACATCTCGCACTCTGTGCCTCTACTTTGCAAACCAAAGTCTCTCTCTCTCTCTCTCTCTCTCTCTCTCTCTCTCTCTCTTTCTCTTTTCCTCGATTTCCTTTGGGGATTTCATTTTTCAACCCCCTCTTTCTGTCTCTTTTCTCGCTCTCGTAGGACCCTGCAGCCAGGATGACTAGTCCAGTTGATGAGCGACACCACTGCTCCTCCAGTGTCTCATGAATGAAGGGGGGTGGGGGTGGGGGTGGGGTGGGGGGGGCAAATGCTGAGCAATCGTTCAGCATTTAACACCAAAGCGCGCGACTCCAACTAACCCTCCGACCGACAAAAAAACATTGCTTTTTCAGAACAAGAACTTCCCAAATCACTTCATTTTTTTTCGCAACTCGGCAAAAAAAAAAAAAAAAATCACACTCAAGAGCCTTTTGTCAGCAAGAAGAAGAAGACGACTCATCTTCTGCCATGTTTCTCCACATCGTTTACTTCGTGAACTGGCTGACATTTATTCACTCAATAATTCAAGAGTATACTAGCCCGGCTGAGTCAGTGGCTTCGGGGATTGGTTTAAACCGCTAATTCAGACGGTCTCCGGTGAACCCATGCTGAACCTGCGGTTTTCCAACATGTCCCAGGAAAACCCCAAACTCAGGCGCGCGCCCTCTCTGCCAGATGCAACATCGCGTTTAATACGCGCGTGCACGGAGCTCATCAATAATTGTTATTCAAACTAAAATACAAGACATCTCGCCATCGCAGGTCGATGCATAAATCATAACAGCCGTGACCCTGCGCTCGTGACTCTTTTTTTTTTTTTTTTTTTTTTGAGGTTGAGGAATGACTTCATACTTGACAAGAGGAAGAAAGATGGGAGGGAAGGGAGGGGAGGGAATTGTGGGAAAGCTGAAATGAGGCACGCTTGTGTAACGGCACTTGATGTTCAAGCGGGAGGAAGAAAAAGAGGAGAGATGGAGGGAGAGAGAGAGAGAGAGAGACAGAGAGAGAGAGAGAGAGAGGGAAAGAGAAAATGAATGAGTGCTGGATCCTCTGCATGTCCAAAGCCGCGTCGCTCAGAGGGATTAAAAGACTGCAGAGTAGGGAAGGGGTCATATTCTTCATGCACTGGCATCCTTGTGTGTTAGATACCGCCTGCACGTAGACACTCTGGAAACACGAGGAAAACTGCACGCGTGACGACACCTCACACACTCACCTTCCGATCATAGTAGAGTGCTGCTGCACGGCAGCCTCCAGGAGGCGCTCCAGGATGGTCCATTCCCCCATGGCTGGAGTCCGGGGGCATCCACTGGTTACGGGGAATCAGGAGTGTGTGTGGGGGGGTGGGGGGATGGGGGATGGGGGGGCTTCCCAGTCGGAAAGTGCACCAGTTAAAAGTCCCGTATTTTGTGAGTCTTCAAATCCACTTGTTGGGTCGAGACGAGGTTGCAAAAAGAAAACAAAGAGAGAGAGAGAGTCGAAAAGCAACTTTGCACGAGCTCAGTTCATTCACGCGCCCTTAACTGCACCTGAGAGGGTTTTTTTGGGGACCGAAGCTCCAGCTGCACGCGCGCCAGCTCTCACGGGTGTAAAAATGTGGAGCTCTCCATCCGCGCGCCGCGTCTTCCCGCGTTCCCTTCCCTTCCCCTTTGGGTGCACCCCGACCCCCCGTTCACCTCCTAAAACAGCTGGTCCCTCATGTATGTTGTCACGCGCAGACCTGGTCCGGCACACAGAGAGAGAGAGACTCGCGCCTACTGAGTTTGGCCGCCCATCACTCCGCCCTCACACTCTGGTTCTTTGACAGCACCTTGGAGTGGAGCGGGCTCTCCAGGACCACGCGCGCTCATGTGCGCCTGAGGAACCGGGGATCTGTGTCTCTGCTCGTGCTCCGCTCCTCCATCCTCTTCATGTCTTCCTCCCCTCTGTCCTCTTTTTTTCTGCTATTATTCTTTTTTTTCGATTTGATTCCTTCCCCTCCTCTCTGTTGCTCCTCTCCTGGTTTAGTTCAGGCGGCGCCGGACTGAAGCATCGCACTCTTCCTCCTCTTCCTCCTCCTCTTCCTCTTCCTACTCCGTCTCCTCTCCTCTGCTTGAAACCGTGCGAGACTCTCTGGCTTCTCCGGTCCTCCTCGTCCTCACTGCCCCCCTCGCTCTCTCTTTCTCTCGGTGTTTTCTGTCAGCGTGGTTTACGAGAGGCAGCTCTCCTCTCCTCCCTTCCCTTCATCTTGTTTTTCCCTTCCCACTTGGTTTCTCTCTCTCTCCCTGTTTGCGCCCTCCACCTGCCTCCGTCTCTCTCTCTCTCTGAGCCAGTAGGCAGCCAGACCGAGCGTGTGTCTAGAGGATTAGAGAGAGGAATCATCTCGCTGCTCCTCCCCCCGCCCCCCCCCCACTCACTCTCCATCACTGTGTTTATACCCCCCCCCCCTCCTCCTCATCCTCCTCCTCTTCATCTCTTACTGCTCCACCACCACCATACAAACTGTGTCCACGATGCTCATGATTTTTGTCTTCCATCTATGTTTTTATATCATCTTCGTGTCTGAGTGCATCTTTGCAGTTTACACACACACACACACACACATATACACACACACGTACACACACACACACACATATACACACACACGTACACACACACACACACACACACACACACACATCCAGACAGAGACATTAAAGCCAGTGCCATGCAAAGGCTGTGTGTGTGTGTGTGTGTGTGTGTTTGAGAGAGAGAAAGAGAGAGAGAGAGTGCATCCAACCCATCGAGCAAATTACTCTAAATCTTGATGACTGTCACTAATTCCATTTCCATCTCTCTCTCTCTCTCTCTCTCGCTCTCTCTCAAACATAAACACACACACACACACACACACACACACACACAGTAATCATGAAAGTGGGTCTTTTGGGGTTAGTGTTGGAGGCAGTTCCACTTGAGGACATCTACAATTGCAAACTGATTACAAGTCCAGTTTGATTCAGATATATTTGGGAGTCCCAATTTAAAATCAAAGCTGAAGGGTTGGTAATCTTCTCCAAAGACATAGTTTGTTGTGTTTGTTGAAACACTGTTTACATCCAGACAGCAGTCGATAGGTTCAATGATACAAAATTTAACCGCTGTGAGTATTAATAGCCATGTTCGTTGTTTACGTTACTAATGATGGTTTTGGGAGAGTGGCTTTGGAGGGGCAGGGTGTCAGAGATTTAATGACTTTTAGAGCTTTTTTAAAGCTTGCTTACTCTTGCTAGTTTCTCAAGATTACCAACCCTGCCTTAAAACGGGACTGTTTAAGGCTCTAAATATATTTGGCCAAATTTATACTACATTATATATTCTTGGCAAAGCTTCCAAAAGCATTTGGAATCATTAAGGGATGTAAATTAAACATATATGAATATCAGCATACACTTGAGGAGCTGGAACAAGCAGAATGTCTAAAATGTTTTGCTTCATAACTGACTTAAATTAGCCATAATGTATATTTTTCATATCATCTGACTGCAGTTCTTCCCTCTCGCTGCTCTCATAGTGGGAGTTCAGCTGATGGAGACAATACGCTAAAAGGAGAGTAAATATGGGACATTTGCACAATAAGGACAGCACGTATTTGCAGCAGTTATTAAAAATACATTATTAGCGTTAATATTGGATTTTCTTGTGTCACTTTGCATCAAACAATCGTGGGATCACATGATTATATTCACTCAAATACTCACACAACGGCAGCATCTCCATGCTGTGCCGTTGAGTGTTTCAGTGGCTTCCTCTTGTTACTCCCGGACGCCCAGACCGGAGTAGTAATCTATTCTTAAGGAGGTAAGGAGCGACCGCACACACACACACACACACACGTAATCCATCCCACCCCATGCCAAGACAATCTGGCAGCACCGCGCCTCACACGAGAAGAGAGTAAAGGAAAAAAAGAGGAAAAACAAACTGGATGCAATCTCCTGCCGAACAAGAAAACACGAACATATTTCTCTAACCGTACAATATCCTCGTACTGGTGACTATAACTCAGCTGTGAAGGCAATCTTCTGTCAAAAATATATCACATCTGTATTATTCCTGAATGTTCAGTCCAAGTACATTTTATATATTACAGATTGCCATTTAGTTTTTCCACATTCATGGTGCCCAGAGGATGAACCATGGTAACTGGTGGTGAAGCCCTGACGTTCCCTCTAGCGCCACCTTGAGATGCACATTTGTGCTTATAGGTCAAATTTCTGTGCAACTATTTGATGGATCGTCGTTGCGTCTGGTGCAAACATTCACGGTTCCTCTCGGGATGAATTGCGAAATCTTTCGTGATCCCGACTTTTTAATTTGGTGCCATCATCAGCTCAAGATTTAGGTTCAGGACCAAATATCTGAAAACTATATTCCCTTTAGCTTTAGTTATACAAAGGACCAAATGTTAATTAATATGTTAACAGGCTAAAAATACTTGATAAATATCAGCGTTTGCATTCTCATTGTGAGAATGTTATAACGTCAGCTACAGAGTTGATAGAAAGGTTGTTGCTTTATCCTATAGCGCTTATTAACATATTATTTTTTAACCATGTGTCCCATAGATTTGCAGTTGTGCGTCTCATAATACATCTAAAGATAAATGTGGAATGGATGCTTATCCAGAAAAGCTTTGTCAGTAAAGACCTCACAAGTCGTATTAGAAGTTACAGATTTACAAAAATACATTTTATTGAAGGACGCCTCATTAAGGCTGGGGGACTTTCAATGAGTTTGTGTCAAGGAGATTAAATACAATAGTTTAATATTACAGTAGCTGCTGTAAAGAATCCATATCCTCACCGCTGTGCATCAAAGGGTGTCCTGCACTAAATCCTGTAAGTAGAAAAGTAATGAAGGCGGTTCCTGAGGGACAAACTGTGGCTTTATGAGACTACAGGTTAATTCATCAGCAGGACGTTGGCATGACAACGTTGATAAGCTGCTGAAATGGACAACGCCAACAACACACTCTCCAGCTATTTATTTATTACTATAATGTAATTCCATCCACACTGATTAACAGATAAGAAGCTTTGGCTTAGCTCCAGGCACCATGGGGGGAGTGTGTGTGTGTGTGTGTGTGTGTGTGTGTGTGTGTGTGTCTGATAGTCCCCGTTCACACCAGCAGGACACTGAAGGCAATTATGGTTTTAAGCCAGCGGGATAGAATCAATTATCACACGCCAACTTCCTCAAGCCAATCTGTCTGTTTGTTTTTTTTTTACATCTAAGATAATGGAAAAAAAATCAGTAATCTACTTCAATTAAACTCCACTTAAGTAATCTAATTATAGAGTTTCAAAAAGAGCATTTTCTATTTTAAATCTCTGTTCTGCCTCTTAACTTTACTGGCCAACACTTTTGGCTGCAGGTTAAGCTGGGCGCCATGACAACTAAAGTAGGTGCACAGAAAAGGCTTGAATAAGGAGGAAATACCTTTAAAAAAAACTTTTATGCAACATTAAGTCCAGATTTGATATTTTAATGCAAGAAATGTATATATTTCAATCTTAATGTTTGCATTATTTTATTTAATCACTGCTGCGGTTATATGTAGTCATTTTTCTATTCTGCAATAATTGGTGCTATTACATCTATTATTATTATTATTATTATTCATGTGTCCTGACATGTGGAGCCTATGGAGTAATTACCATGTTTACCTTTACATCTATTGTACTGCTTGTACATTCCTGTCACTCTCCCTTTTATATCCCCCATCAACGGTTTTATATTTTTCTGATGCGAGCGTCGAAGGACAGAGGAGGTTGTAAACTGTACAGACTGTAAAGCCCTCGGGAGGCAGATATGGGATTTCTGGGATTTGTTCAGACAAATAAATTTTACTGCAAGTTGCAGTAATCTTAAACCTGACCAATATCCCTGCTGCGGAACATGTCATGCGTCTGACCTCCGTTATTAAGCCGCGAGTCTTTACTCATGTATGAGCGGAGTATTGACACAGTGACACTTGGCCTCAGCTGTAAACTATAAACCCTCAGAAAAAAAAAAAAACCTTTTCCTGATAAGAGTTCATATTACATAACACACAGACACTGAAAGGTAAAAAATCAAACATGCACCAGAACAGGAAGTACATCCTTTGCATTTCAGTTTATCACTCTGAAGCGACATATTAGTCAGCAGTTGTATTTGTCATTGAGTTGTATATATACACGGTTCCATTATGATGCGTTTGTCTTTAAAATGCTCCCCAGCTTCTTGCGTTCGCCTCCTTTGGTCTGCGGGTCGGCACTAAGTGATCTCTCTGAAAGCCCTCTTCTCCACATACTTCAGCTTGAGCCTTCTCTTGAACCTAAGAGACGGAGGGAGGAAGGGAGGGAGGGAAGGGAAGGCACAATTTTAAAAATCAATAAACCCCGTATGAATCTGTACGTCACGGAGCGCCTTCGAGGAGGCGTTACGTAAGAGCGGGAGGCCGCGGTCCTTACTTGGCTCTTTCTCTGGGTTCGATCAGGTTCCTCTTCTGCAGACTCTTGAAGCGGTCCTTGAGGACGCTGCCCTCTGGCTGCAGAGCACCGGCGTTACGAGGAGGTGAGGGGCGACAAAATCCATGTGAGACAAATGGCACTCGACTCGGCGCCCAATTCCCACCCAAATTATAAAATCCCATTCACGCCACAAAAGGCTGATTTAAAGTATTATTCAGAGACATAATGGCGGGAGATAAAAAATTAAAAAAAAAATAGGGGAATTTTCCACATGAAACTATAATGACCCCTGTGGGGTAAAGTGGGTCGTCGCAGTATTACAGACGAGGATAAGGCTTAGAAGAAGACAATACGGGGTGCTGACGATAAAACAACCCACTAAATGAACCAAAACTCATTACAGATAAAGACCATTGTGTCCTCACTGGCAGAGGTCACAGTGGATGAGCGAACAAAAACGAGTGAAGTACCTTGAGTTGTCGCAGGGAGCCGGCCAGCTCGTCACTCAACTGAACCTCCATGTCCTGAGCCTGAAACCTGCAAATAAGGAGCCACATGGTTACAACCGTTTCCAGAGGGAACATTAAAAACAGGCCCGTCGTCATACAGCAATGATTAGTACCAGAACATATCGTTTGTGTTGCTGACAGAGCACTGGAGCGCAAATAAAAACTGATATGCGAAGTCTCATTAAGAATAACATTGTTGCTAATTAACATGTTTTTAAAAGCTGATGGGAGCTGTTGCTCTGTCACTTAGCAGCTAACGAATCCCAAAACTTGCAGTGGTTTAAAAACACTTTGCTTGCCAATCAGTAGTTAAATTAAAATGGCATCATTTTATTTTTTTTCTACAAAAACTTGCATAATTTTGTAGACTAAACTTGTGACATTTAAAAAAAAAAAATCAGGGAAACAATACGATGACATCAAACGATCATGTGTAGCAGCTAGGCTTCCTACACGGGTCCGTTTAAGATTCCTGATACTTTTAAAACCCTGAATGATTTGGCTCCGTTATAATTTGTGATCACGTGACACATTACCCTGCACGAAGGCTACCTCAGGTCTGGCAACCACACGCTGCAGAAACGTTGCTGTAACACGAACACCTAGTTTTATAATTTAGGCTACATCTCACATTGTTTATGTCAACAGACCTAATTAAGGGATGTCCAAGTTGCTTGGCTTGAATTAGTTTCAGCCTCTCGTACGATGACCTCTAGTGGCGTTTGAGGATTTCACACCTGTAGTTGGTTCATTTGGACCGAGGGGAGAACAACTTGATATGGTTGCATTTTAGCTCTGGTCCGCTTCCCGTTCACACTGAGTCTTTATAAACTAACCACGAGCAGTAAACATTAGGTCAAACAGACCGACAGGTAACGTAAGTAAGTTTGGGCAATTGTCATCCAGCACCATCACCCTTTAGCGTTTCTTATAATATTAATGTTCTTTAGTGTCAAAGAAATAACTGATTATACACATTACTAGTGTTATTAGACTGCTGCATGTTATAAACAATAACAGGTAGAGACGGAAAAGATTGGGGGCTTATTAATGTGATATTGCTGTCATACTTTTTTTTACGGATTTAAGAGACAAAAAGCCCAAAGTTGGATTCAAGCAGCAGTTTTAAGAGCTTTAAACAGGAAGAGAGAAAAAAACAAAACACGCTGAGGCGCATACGTGTTACCATGGTTACCAAAGCGACTATAAAATCGATTGGAATCGATTTATAGTCGCTTCCTGAAGAGATTTCATGATCAGCAGATGAGGTTAGGTGTAAAAGCGCCCTCTGTGATTCTACAGGACACGGCCACTGGGTCTTAGAGACCATGTGATGGTATAATCAAACAACGCAGGTTTAAATCGGAGCTAACCTAATGACGGAGCAACAGCCTCATGTAATAATAGAGAGGAGTTTACCTCTCTGAGAAATGCCACCAGGGTTATCATGGATTAATCTCGAGAATCAACATTTTTAAACTGGAAGTTTGGCGTCTGAAAAAAAGTGGGCATTTAGGAGGCAGGGAAGGTCTTAAAGTATGCCATTGAGTTGCATTATGACAAATGTAGGATCATGTATTATTGGAGCTCCCCTTGTACAAAAGTCAGGATCTCTCAGACTCAACGCGATTCATTTTGACAATTAAAATAAAAAGAAGAGAAAAATCTGTCTCTTGTGAGTCCCCTAACTTCCTAGAAGTGTCAGGAATAAGAGTGCAAGCGGTGTTTACTTGAGTTTGCCGAGACGTCTGGGTTGAGCTTTCTGGGCCTCCTGGTTGCTCTTGCGTTGCGTCTGTTTGACCTTGGTATCCTCTTCCTGCTGTTTGATGGAGGTCTTTATGGAGCGAAGCTGGAAGAGCTGCTGATGCTTGTCAGACTTCAGTCTGTTGGCGTATCGCCGTTGATCCTGGGATGGAAAGGGGAAGAGAAACAGTGAGGTGGATCGTCAGATGACGCAACGACAATATGGCAACTTTTTGACACCTTCACAAGTTGCCAAAAAAAAAAAGTTTGACTTTTTTTTTTCTTCTTAAAAGTACATACTGTTGCATGCAGTCAATTGGGTTTAACTTCTTCCTTTTAACTATGCATTTTGAACTTCGACCCTGTAGTTCATATATACTTATGTGCAGAGGATTCTGGGTCAGAATAGCCAGAAAAGCTGCCTTACTGCAAAATGAGACATGTTGCTTTGTCTAACTTTGAATACTTTACTTCACACATGAAGAGCTAGAACCAGTAGATGTTTGACTTTATTTGGTTTAAAACCTTAAATAATTAACTGATTATCGAATTAAATCATCGAAAGAAAATCGAAAGCAATCAGCTAATTGTTTCAGATCTTCATTCAAATGATTCCCTTCAAGTTCCTGATATAATTATAATCATCTTTATGAATATTAATAATAAACTGATGTGAGGAAACCTGATAAATCTTGCTTTGTTCAGTTTGCAGCGTCACTTTATCAAAACGCTTCATTACATTCTGAGAACGATGAGATTTTCCAGAAGAGTGGTTTTATTTCTATGAATAGAAACGGTTTGTATTCACATCAGTGAAATTGTTTGTTTACTTAAATAGTAAAAAACTATGATTTAAGACATTTGTGAAGTAAAAGTCTTTAAAATAAAAAAAGTTTAAACCTTAATTTTGTCCGCCCTCTCCTTCTTCCTCTGTCTCTCAGTCTTCTTCACTGCCACCACGATGGCTCCAACTGCCACACCCCCCTCTTCCTCATTGGCAGCGTTGTCGTCTTCTTCATTCTCCTCTTCCACGAGGCCTTCCACCTGCTCCTTGAAGACCGTCTCCTGCAGCACAAACAAACAAACGCACGTTAGATAAACTCAAAGGATCTAAACTTCCACGACATCGAGTACAAACCGATGATGAATCGTCTTCTGTACCTCTGTTGCTATGTGTTCTCTGTTGACAGCCAGCTGTTTCACTATTTTGTCTTCCTCCTTTTGTTTCTTGACCTCCACGTCGTGGGCCACCTGCAGCAAGGCCTGCGTTCACAGAGCGAGGGAGGAGAGTCATTACAACTAGATAAAAACAGCTCCTTTTGGTCATTTCAATAACGTGAATAACTCTTTTATCAGAAAATAAATCTGCATAAATTAACTGCTTTTGTAAGTCTGTACGCTGTAGAGTTGTGACTTACCTGATGGGAGAAGAAGTCTGGGTTGTAGGATCCTCCAGGAGCGATCACCTCCACCGCAGGAAGCACGGACGGCTTCTCATTCAGCCTCGCTGGACGCTGACAAAACAGGGATGCAGCCACATTAGTCATTAAAAAAACAAACATGCATACAATAGAAAATATCAGTTGGCTGTCGACAAGCATTTACTTTTTAACTCGCGAAAACAAATATTTGTTCTCACCTTGACACGCGTCTTTCCCGTCTGTTGAAGGTACCAGGGGTCAGCTGTATTTTTGGCTGCATTTAAGAGAAAAGGGTTTGAAATATATGAGCATTTATGTGCGTAAAAGACAGATTATCAGGACCTTCAGATGCTTGTAGCTGCAAATCTATGAGCCGTTGTTCGGTTCGTGCTGCCGCCAGAAAGATTTGGCATTTTAAAAAGAAGGATGAGAGAAAGTATGGTAACACATTTCCATGCTCACCTCATGACTTTGCACACTTTAATATACTCTTATTATTACAATTCTTGTCTATGATTAACAATCTATTCAACCCTCTTTTCACATTTGAATCTTCACATGAACTCTATATATTTCTACGTGTGCATCCTCAGATCCCTGATGACCGTTTACACAACGACCACCGGAGCTCCATGACTGTCTTCACATTCCCACGAAGGAAATACTGGGAGCGCAAGGATGAAATCGTCACTGGACACACACACGCACGCACACACAGCACTCACGATCTTTTTCCCATATGTCATAGTAGTCTCTGTCTGGGTTGTTGTTGGCCTCTGTCGCTGCCTTCTTGGCCGTCCCGGCGACCGGCGGTCTGTACAGCAGCCGTTTCTGCCTCCGTGGCACCACGCCTTTGGCCGCCAGCTGCTCGGCCTTCTGGGCAATGCGACGGAGTTTCTTGGCATTAGGTAGCTGGTAGGCGAGCACACTGGAGGAGGGAGGAAGAAGACATGAGAGATGATGACACAGGTAACATGATAGAGAGGAGATGTGAAACCAGGCCTGTTTGACTCGACGCTGCCTACTTTAAGATGCGTGTGTTTTTTTTTTTATATCCTCAGATCCCAGGACACCGTTTACATAACAGTCTCCTGAGCTCCTTTGTGTTGACTTCACATTCCCATGAAGGAAATACTGGGAGCGCAAGGATGAGATCATCACGGGATGCACACAGTCTTCAAACATCAAAATAAACAAATGCAAGGCTGATTTTTAAATGCTGTCTTTTTCAAGAAAACAAACAGTCTAGAGGACACTGGGCTCATTTTTTCTCAACAATTGAGAATAAAAGCACAGAAGACTGATAGAAACTTACTCTTTAGGTGGTTCAACGAGGGAGTCATGCTTCAGGATCAGGTCTATCCTCAGAGGACGCGCCGTCTTCCTTCTCCCCGTCTTCTCATCCTCGACGGGTACCGGTACTTCACAGGGAAATACAGATTACACACGTTTACATATATATGCACACACACGGAAATGTATTTTCTTTAGTGTAAGGTATATTTACCCTTCTGCGGCACTTTCTTTGGTGGTCCAGCATCCAAAAAGAATAAAAACTCATCCGACTGCTCAGACAGCAGACCCCTGAAATACATAACAATCAAATTACATCACATTGAAAGTTAAAGAAAGAAGGTTTTCTACCGCAACATTTTATTTACAACCAGTTATTTACCATTAACTGTATTAATGTAAAAAAAAAAATATAGAATTGTTAAATACAACTTTCATATTGCTCATTATGTCTAAAAGAACAAAAGCTGGATTTTGAGTCAGCAAACGTTTTACATTCAATTTATTTTATACTGCCAACATGAATTTAACCATTTGAGGAATTCATGTAAAACATCACGAGCACTAAAGCCTAATTATAGATACGTCTATAGGACACTATAAGTCTATAGCACACTAATTATAGATAAGTATATAGGACAATTTAGCACTATGCACGACAATAACTCCACTTTTGAGACAAAAAGACGTAAAAACAGGGTTTTAAAACTCCAGGCAACTGTGTGTGAGTGTGTGTGTGTGTATACACTCAAATACCCGTATGTTGGGGAGACGACGACGTACGACAAGCCATAAATACGGTTAACCTCCACAAAATGTCAGTTACAAGAGATAGCTTAAGGTGGACATTTATTTAAAAGTTTTAGTTCACGTAAAGTACACAAGTATCCCACTGTTCGTTTTCCACACGTATATCTAGCTGCTCACCCCGTGGTCCTCTCCTGGTGTCGGACGTCCTGCAAAAACGCGTCTACGTCGTTTATGTCGCTGTGTTTGTTCCAGCTCTTCTTCTTATTCTTGTTCAAACGTTTTCTCCGGATACCGGCCGAGCCGGCGGTGCCCGACGGGGACTTTAAATCCATAAAGCCCGGCTGCGAGGCCGCCACGCGTTTCGCCCTCCTGGTCGACGCCATGTTGGAGGAGACTGAAGGAAGAGAAACACGTGTCTTCTTCTTTTGAGTTGAACGCGCCTGGAGGGACGCCCACAGCGCCACCCGCAGGACGGACGGTGTAACTGCAGCATGAACTGTCCATGTAAATAAAAGTTTTAGTCAAACTTGTTTGTTTTTTTCTTCAAATTGTCATATTTTATAAAGCTATGATAATATTTTTATTCACAACAAAGTACGGGTAGTAGTGTGTGATACGAAGAGTATTAGTGTGTTGGTTTTAAATTATAATTGTGTATATTCATTATATAATATATATGATAAAAATTGTCAATATAGTATTAAAAGTCTGAAACACTGAATATCTCTCACTTTGTATTCTCCCTATGACACTAATTCTGCTCTGGTTACTTTTTTCTTTCCAAAAAAAATACATTTAATTAAAAATAAAAATAAAAATATTAAAAATGTAAATGTATAAAAATGTAAATAATCACGACTGAGAAGAAAACCCCCCCAAAAAAAACCAACATTGTGAGCGTGCTCATGTAGTTGTGTATGACGGTGCCGCATGTGTGTAATATGTTTGTCCCAGGTGCATCATGGGAAACGTGTCTCCTGTTGCGCTCCTATGTTCTTTTTCCTTTTTTGTCGTCCCTTCGTTTTATAGCGAGAACAACGCTTTACAGACCCAAGAACACGTTCCCCTCTTCAGAGCCGCAATCTGTCACTAAGTTTCCAAAGGTAAGTGTCACCCGTTCGATAAAAGTCCACTCTATCGTTTAACGTCGCGTCGGTCGTCGGATGGACGTGTTTTTTGGTTTAATTTTGGGGGCGAAAAGAGGAGAAAAAACGCAGAGCAGCGCGAGGTGTTATCAGCCGGAGACCTGGAGAGCACTTGTGATCTGGTCAAATTTGACTCGGAAATGCGCCTAAAGTGAGGGGTCATCTGACAAAATATTGTTCACCAATTGATCCCCTGACATGTGTAGTGTCGTCTTCAAAAACTATATCCCACTTTCACGCCGCGGTTTTTACACTCTTCCGTCGTTTTTATCATCAACCTTCTTCGTTTGCTACAACGATTTTTTTTTTCTCCCCTTCCCGTTTGCATTCTTCTCGCCAGCAGCCAGCCATCATCTTTGTGGCGCGCTCGTTTCTTGGCAGCAGGCAGCCGGCGCGGGCGGGGTCGCCCGGTTTTCCTTCGAAATAGACCATTCTGAATAAAAAATCGAGGCTCGCGCGCCACCGGGGAGCACGCTGCTAAGAAACGAGCGAACCCGCGTTCGTTGCGCAAGGGGCGGGGTTTACTGGGCCATTGTCGTGCTGTGATTGGTCGAACGGTTCGCAACATCCCGCCTCTCGGGCTTGTTTACAGCGTGTGATTGGTTTACGGGATAAAGAGCTGCGCTGTGATTGGACGCCTTCGCTGTCCTTTACACGGCAGTCATTACATAAGCTTACTTGGCTGTAATTTCAAGAAGAAAAAAAATGAGGCTCCTTATTTATGTTTTTTTTGTGACTCACTCAAACTGAAGAGTGGAGTTTACCATGTTGACATAAAGTTTTATATTAATGAAAAATACAACTTGAAAGTAAATTTTTCTCCTTCCCACCTTGAACCCTTGAGCTGTTCTGATTCACACATTCTGGTCACCCTCACCAAAGCACACTTTTGTCATGTTGTCTCCAGGTGATCCTCAGCAGCCATGGCCCGTACCAAGCAGACCGCCCGTAAGTCCACTGGAGGCAAAGCCCCACGTAAGCAGCTGGCCACGAAGGCTGCTCGCAAGAGCGCCCCGTCCACTGGTGGCGTCAAGAAGCCCCATCGCTACAGGTGAGAGGTCACGTAGTCATTCTGTTTGTGATGGAGAGACTAACAACATAATGGACGCTACACTTTTATTCCTCTCTACATGTGGATATATAGTCAAACTCACCTGACTGACAGATGGACTCAGTAGTTTCCCTGCAGCCCCAAATAAGCCCTTTGGGACGCACTTAAGCTCATACTTTTACTTTATGGCCTTTTACTCTACGAACAAACTTCATCACAAAACACCATAGGCTATATATTGTGTATTTGGACTGTTATGTGGAGAACACTGAGTGGAGTTGATATTCTATCCTGTGGTTTCTCTCAGACTCCTACTAGTAGAAAAAGACTGAGAGTGGGGTTCAATCATTCAATTGCCCTACCAACAGTATGCAGAGGTGCAAGGTGAAGATGACATTAGTGCACAAAATTAAGAGTAATGTGTTGTGTTGAAATCCAAGGAGGAAAACATGTGTTGTGTGCAAAAGCAGGTCGATTGGGCTGCTCCCGTCTCAAAATTTGACATGTATGTACGCTTTTTTTTTGTGCCATCCCTCTCCAGACCCGGTACCGTGGCTCTGCGTGAGATCCGTCGTTACCAGAAGTCCACCGAGCTGCTGATCCGCAAGCTGCCCTTCCAGCGCCTGGTGAGAGAAATCGCCCAGGACTTCAAGACCGATCTGCGTTTCCAGAGTGCCGCCATCGGGGCTCTGCAGGTCAGCATTACAACCAGCTCTCCACTACATGACATAACAGTTCATTTTTGTCACTAAATTAGTGAATCTTTTTGTCTCCAAAAAGTTTAAAAACTAAATACGATAAAGTTTCCAAAAGCCAAAAGTGACCAATCGATCATTTCTACTCTACTGACAACGTGTGCGTTCTGTTTTTCCCTCTGCAGGAGGCTAGCGAGGCCTACCTGGTGGGTCTGTTTGAGGACACCAACTTGTGCGCCATCCACGCCAAGCGTGTCACCATCATGCCCAAAGACATCCAGCTGGCACGTCGCATCCGCGGGGAGCGCGCTTAAACTCTTTTCTGGTGTTACATGCTTGTCCTTTTATCGTCCCGTCGCCACTCTTTACACCCCTGTCCTCCCTCTATACTTAGTAGTTTGGTTTGAGGTCCTATATATATATATCGTATGATTGTAATAACCGTAAAATTTGTGATCATGTCTCCTTTGGTGCTACTAGTAGCAGAGTTTCCTTAAAGATATCTTCATGTATGTTTGAACTTTTTGAATCAGTTACACTCCTCACTTCTAGCTCACAGGTATACTTGTTGTCTCCATGCATAAGGTGTTTTTGCAAGCCAAGAATAGTGTGTGATTTGAGATGAACGTAGGAAATTGCATTAAGGTTCAGACATTTTCATCTTTAGATGGACATTTACATTGATATAATGGGTCTTTTGATTTTAAATAGAGATTTGTTGTAAAAGTAGTGATTTTTCTTTTTTTCCCTTTTTTCTTTTTTTTTATAATAATGGTGTATTTCTACTGTTAGTGTTAAATGTATGAAAATACAAAAGTTTGATTCTGGTTGTCAATTAGAAACGTCATTGTGCTATGATGACACTGCATTTTTGGCAGAATCAGCGGCGTATATGTAGCAGACCTATGGTGATCATATTTTGATTTTCAGCCACGTTATGTCCAGGTAATGTTTTGACTTTTTGTTCCTCTCTCAGGTTGATATGATAACCTATTTTTTTTCTTTTTCTACTGTGTTTTGGATTTATGTTTTCAGTCATTTTTAAAAGCAAAATATTTGTACTCGAAATTCACAAACAAACATAATAAACTGATTCTTGTGGTTATATAAGCCGTACGAGTGAATGACTTACATTAAAATGCTGTTCATATTTGAGCTGAAACAATTATGAATAGAAAACTTAATCTGCACCACTTTGATAATTTACTCTAGTTTTTCAAGCAAGCAGGTTATCCAAAATAATAGTTATATTATTACGCATCCTTCCAATAACAAATGCTGCCTTTTCAACAACAAAAAAGGTATTTTATATATAGTTACTTTATTAATCCCGCAAGGGGAAATTGTTTTGCTACAGCAGCATTTATACATACAAGTAATGCAATATTAAATATAAATAAATGCACAATATATACAAAAATATTTTTTAATCCAGAGCATACTTTTAATAAAACAATTTTTTTGTACATTAAATCTAAAACAACTCAACTTTTTCTGTAGACAAAATATAATAAAACAAAAGCTCCAAAAGTTATAGAAAAAAATTACAGATCACCGAACAAAAATCTTTAAAAAACATTGCTTCCGTGTGTTTTCTTTATTTCTTTAAGCAGATAAAATGAATTAACTTGTAATCAGGCTTTGAATATTAAACATTACAACGCCTTGGAAATACCTTTAAACTTTTTAATGCCAAATATCAAAACTTTCGGTTTAAACCTGAATGCTCAAAACTCCTGAAAGTAGAAAAATAATAAAAAAAAAAAAAATTATAATAATAAATTATAATAAAATAACAGCACCACGTGTGATAAAAAATAAAACATCGACTAATTCGCATAATATTAATAAAAAAGAAAAATACGACGAGTAATATATAAAAAGTGCCCGCAGATATTATTGTTGTGAACGCTGTTGCATTGTGGGACAGATGATTGGCGGCGGCCATTTTCCCGCTGGACGCTGCTTCCCATTGTGGATACGAAGAAGAAAATACAGACAAGCGAAACACTTTTCCCCTCACGACTTCTACACACTTTACCCCGCAGGTAAGCCACCCGAAACGAGTCGCGGCGTTCGGGAAGGGACTTTAAAATTTTAAGTTGTATTTTTTTTTTATTTGTAGACACGTTTAACTGTGAAAAAAGTATTTAATTGTGTCGTGTGTGCGCGCCTGAAAAACAACAAACACGGCAGGGGAAGCGACGGTTGAGATGCAGGCTCCTCTGCAGCCGTTGAGCTGAAGGGTTCAAATAATGCGCCGGTTCAGCTCGATTCTACGCGGCCGTTAGTGACCGTTGGGCTCTCCCACGCGCCTGTACGAGTTCCTCGACATGTCTTGTGTGTCGTTCTCTTATTTCCCGACGCGCTGGAACTGCGGTTGTTTGTCAAATTGAAGTTGTTTGCGCGCGTCTCCTTTCGCTCTTCTGCCCCTCTTTATCCCGTTTGCGCATCAAACCGCCGCCATCATCGGAGCCGGGTGGGCGGGACCTAGCGACAGTGGAAGGCAGCCGTAGGTCCCGCCCACTTTGACGGCTCTCGCCTCCGATTGGCTCACACCTTGTATTTTTTTAGATACGTGATGGACTCCCAGCCAATGGCAACCGTCGTTCGTGTTTGAGTGACGTTTGTCGGGCCGAGCGTGATAGGGATTGTCCTGTATGTTTACTTCCCGAAAAAGTTTACTTAATTCAAGTTTTAAAACTGTATAATATAATGTTTAAATTTATATATGTGTATTTAAAAGGGTTAATCACTATTTTAGAAAGTGTTCTCTTCCTTGACATAGGACTATCAAACCAACAAAGTAAAACAAGTACAAGAAATCTGAAGTAGATGCAAAAGAGAACTCTAAATGTTGGAATGTGCATAATAGACCAAAGTCATTTATCCTCCTTTTCTAAATCTTCTCCAGGTGATCTTTAGCAGCCATGGCCCGTACCAAGCAGACCGCCCGTAAGTCCACTGGAGGCAAAGCCCCAAGAAAACAGCTGGCCACGAAGGCTGCTCGCAAGAGCGCGCCTTCCACTGGTGGCGTCAAGAAGCCCCATCGCTACAGGTGAGACGGTACCTCGCGATTGTGGGGACAAAATCATATATTTAAGACACAAACATGTTTCTAGAAAACAAAAAAATTACAGAAACATTCTCAAACCCTGAATTGTAAGCTCACTACATCAGCTGTCTGTGTTCTGCTTTGTATAGTTAGACCTAAATGCGGTTTATATGAAAAATATATTCTACAACCAACTTCTGCTTCCCACATAATTACATTTTTTTGTCCTACTGTGAAGGCCCGGTACCGTGGCTCTGCGTGAGATCCGTCGTTACCAGAAGTCCACCGAGCTGCTGATCCGCAAGCTGCCCTTCCAGCGCCTGGTGAGAGAAATCGCCCAGGACTTCAAGACCGATCTGCGTTTCCAGAGTGCCGCCATCGGGGCTCTGCAGGTCAGCATTACAACCAGCTCTCCACTACATGACATAACAGTTCATTTTTGTCATTAAATTAGTGTCTTTTTTTGTCTCCAAAAAGTTTCAGAACTAACTACGATAAAGTTTCCAAAAGCCAAAAGCCACTGATCGATCATTTCTACTCTACTGACAACGTGTGCGTTCTGTTTTTCCCTCTGCAGGAGGCTAGCGAGGCCTACCTGGTGGGTCTGTTTGAGGACACCAACTTGTGCGCCATCCACGCCAAGCGTGTCACCATCATGCCCAAAGACATCCAGCTGGCACGTCGCATCCGCGGGGAGCGCGCTTAACCGCTCTCTCCTCCTCCTCCTCCTCCTTGGTCTTTTCTCCTTTTTGCCTCTTCCTGCCCTTCCTTCACCAATCTGTCTCTCCGTCCCTCTACCCCCTCACCTGCTCCCCCTGACCCCTCTCTCCCTTCCCCCCCGTGTTAGTAGTGTGTAGAGGAAAACTGATTATATTATGGATAAAGTGTATAGTCGTGTTTTTCTTAGTGCTCTCGGCAGCAGACTTCTAGGGTACTCTCTTTTTGTGCATGTACCGACTCTTTGGTGATGAGATCTCCTCAAGCACACGTCTCCTAGTTTGCACTGTTTCTAATCTGACTCTGTGGGGGAGAGGATGACTTCTGGATAGAATAAGGAAAAAAAACATGGACTAGAACAATGCAAATTTGGGAGGGACAGCCAGGAGGAGAGGATGGGTATGTGTCTGCTGGGGGACTTTTGTCTCTTTTTCTGCAGCAGGGTGCTAGAAGAACTTACCAGGTCCTCTCCTCCTGCTCTCGATCCTCTGCCAGCCTCGCTCAGAAATGTGCAGAGACGACGGTGTTGGTCTCGTTTTCAAGACGGCCGAGGCTGTATTTTCTGTCCCTGTATGTGTCTGCATGAGTGTTGGTTCTGATCACCACAGCATATTGTACACAATCCATCAGCATCTTTTGACAACTTGATTTATGATTACCATCTTGATCATTGCTGTCATTCATCATGTTTTCTTTTTTTTTTTCTCTTCCAAATGAGTCTCACGCAGGTTTCTTTTTTTCTTTTTTCTTTTTCTTCACTTCAAACTATTTGTAGATGACGTGGAGATGGGGGGATAAATCAGATTAAAACACCGACAGAGTACAAAACACAAAAAAAAACAGATTTGAACAGATTTTTTTTCTACTGAGATGTAAAGCTACTGACTTGTTTTGGCACCAAAGTTTGATCCTCTTGTAGATGCTCTTTTCCTAACCGACAGAAGAGTTTAACTTCACCTGTTTTTGTGGTGTTCAAATTGGTTTTATCTAATTATTTAAAGCCAAAACTTGAGAGCTCAAGTACGGTGTCAGAGATACTTTTGTAGCAGTGGCTCATTTTTTTAACGAATAACCTTTTTATAACAAAGGTTCATCTAGGTTTGTAATGTTCTTCAAAACCAAAAGCTCTCAGAAGTGTGAAAATTACTATTATTTTTTAAACAAACTAACTGATTAAAATGTGAAAATGTATTGTACATCAGTGTGACATGACAAATAATACTGGTGTTTTCTGTATACGTCCCCCCTTTGCTTCTATTTTTTTTCCTCCGGATCAGTCGATCGTCTGTATACCGTTTCTCAGGTCGTCTTGTCACCCTTTTAACTTAATTTTAATTATAATTTTTATTTTTTTTTTGCTCAATTTGATTTTCTTTTTCTTTTTGAAATGTTGAGGATGATGTTTCAATTAAACAATGTTTGTAATTTCCAGATTTGTCATATAAGGTGGTAATAAATGGATGTTACACACACTTCCACTTGTATCCCACTTTTATTATTATAATAATAATAATAATACATATAATGTCCTATTATCACGAGACTAACAGTTAAGAGAAAAGTACTGGCCTCCTTGTATGTTTTGGTGGTGGTAAACAACCAGTAGATCACCTTTGGGTGCACTGGTTCACTTGGAGAATGGCTCCCCAAACAAAGTACAGTCAATTCAAGCGGCGCATGACAAAATACAGCTTTAACGTTCCCGACAATAAGCTTCAGTTCTGTGTAAAATTATGCAAAATGAGCACCAAAATTAAAATGTCTCATTTTTAAGAAAGAAAGAGCAGCGAGAGGATGTTATTTTGAAAATGCTACAAACCCACACAACCTTTCCCAGATTGAAAAAAAAATAGAGAGAAAGGATTGCCTTTATGTTACAGTTGCTTAATATGACCTATGATCCTCGATCAATATGTTACTCATTAATACTGCCTTCACCCTCTGAGTCCTGGGGGCAGCTTCACCACTAGAGGGCAGTAAAGCACCACGTTTCGCCTCCTTCATGCTCAGGAATCCATGGATCTCCTGCTGGAATATATCTGCACTTTAGCTCGGAGTGAATTACGACATTATTATTAAATGTTCATCCCTGTTCCGTCGCCTTTCTTCTTCTTGAACAGAAACAAACTTATTGTATTTTACACATCCATCTTTGTTATTCTACTAATGGATTATGATTCATTTAATTTAATTTAATTCAAATACTAACAGGAATTCCGCCATTTACACGTTTTGTCTGATGATACAATTCTACTCAGAAGTGACTTCTTTACCTGATTTTCTATTTTTTATCTGGAAAATTATTATGTGCCCATTTTTTCTCTCTTACACACACACACACGTGAGACTCCAGCATTACAATTAATATCCTTTTCTGGCTCGACATCATTCCCCTCATCAGTGTTTCATTTCATCCTTCTACTTCCTTGATTAAAAAGGATGAAGCCATGCCCTCCGCTATATTCATTACAATGAAACACACACACATACACACACACACGCACACACACACACACTCACCGCGGCCTTGGCTATACTCATTACAATGAAACACACAAACAAACATCTAATCAAACACCAGCTTTTAATCCTGTTGTTTTGAATGGACACAGGCACCAGTGTTGTGGACACACACATACACACATACACACACACACACGCTCACACACACTCACACTCACACTCACACGCACACTGTCAATCACAACATCAGGTTGAGGGTCAGCGCCCCAGTTAAGTGTTTCAGGAATCAAAGTTCAGTCTTGTGTCGCTTCTGATTGACAGTTCAAATGATTTTAATGAATCAGTCAATCAAATCTTTATGGGACAGAAGGATTTGAAGTTTGCATATAAGTTGGACATTTCAACCATTAGTTTATTTTCTGTGTCTTATAACTAGTTATTGTGCAGTACCGGTTACTGTGGCGGTTAAAAGACGAAACATCAGCTTCACGCCATCCATTTTATTTTTCCACCTCAGCACAAAGTACAAGTATACAGGTATTCTGTATGTTATCATTTCAAAGGTGTTTCATTCATTACATGTAATACGAGAATGTTTACAGTTCTACTGCGAAGATGTTGTAAACAAGCCAACCATGTAACAATTCATTCAATCTAATCTCTTCATATTTGTATTCATAAACGCACATTTTCCCATATTACAGTGATGAATACGGTCAAATCGTTAACAACATAATCATACTTCATTAAAAAAAAAAAGAAACTGAATTTAGCTAATCTTACTGCAGGATCACATGGCGGCATGTCAAAGAACACATTTTTGTTTCAGGATTTGTACCCAAACACGTATGACCGGGAGTGTCAGGCTTTTATTGCTTTAAAAATACTTCATAATAATGAATTATGATGATTGAATTATTTTGCCCACTGAGTTTTCATTTTTTACATCCGAGGAGCATCGTGTGAAACCATGACGACGGGAATCATCAGCAGCATGATTTTCAAACCGCTGAGCGCGAGACGGACCGTACATGTTCTTACATCGAAAGAGAGAATGTGCATAGTTATTTTTTTTAAATTGTTTGTCCATGTGTGTGTGTGTGTGTGTGTGTGTGTGTCCACAACTGTGTGCGTTCGCCTTCCCCAAGGTCTGCGTAGTGGCTCTCCATCTGTGGCACTCAGGGGATTAAAGCCAATCTGTCTGTCTGCCGCTCAAAGTGCTGACGGTCAGACCAGCACCAGATTAACACAGTGCTGGGATTGGTACATGGGGGAGGGGGGGGGGGGGGGGGGGGGGGGGGGGGGGGGGGGGGGGGGGGGGGGGGGGGGGGGGGGGGGGGGGGGGGGGGCATGGGTGAGGAGAGATGGGGTGTGGGTGGAAGAGAGAGGTGGATGGATGTTGAAGAGGAGAGAGAGATGTGTGTCGGGGGAAGGTGGGGGGGGGGGGTCAGGTTGACAGGTCAACCCCTGATTAGTACACAACTGGCACAGTGTATGTATGTGTTTGTGTGTGTGTGTGTGTGTGTGTCTTTAGGAAGGGAGGGGGCTTATAGACATAGAGTAGAGAGGGACAGAAGGGGAAGAAGGACAAGGGACAGATGTACAGTAGGCCTTTATGGTGGGTGGGAGGGAGGGTGGGGTGTCATAGTTGACACACAACCTGGTGGGGTGAGGAGTTGCTGAGGTAGTTCTCATGGCGGAACGAGACAAGAACGTAAGAGTGCAGTTGGAGCGGTGGAGCAGAGATAGATGGAGACCCTTAAAAGCCTGTTTGAAAGAGAAACTAACCTGAAAATGTGAGAGAAACTTCCCCTCCTTTACATCATTAAGGGCAGGAGAGAAAGACCATGTTTTATGTGAGACACTTTTCTGTAAATCTATATAGATATTCCGAAAGGTGCATTCAACTGTATTAAAAAAGGCCTCAGCGTGTCATACACACCTCCGAACCGGGCCTCTCGAAGGCGTTGTACAAAGAGGGTGAATCACACAAATGTGAATAAGGGCGCACATCTTTCAGGCAGTCTCTCCTCAAAAGGCAGTGACAGTGAGTGCAGAACAAAAATGACAAAAGTATGTAAAGATTATAAAAAAAAAATATCTGACAGCGTTAAATGGTCCTGATTATCGAATTGTCTGTTTAGGAACGATCCAACATTTTGTTGCCAAAGGTGGAGTATCATTAAAATGAACTAGTGTCGTCCAAACACGTCCAAAGGGAAAAGGTCTTTTTACTTTTCCCAAATAGAGTCCTAAAATCCAGATACAAGTCAGCCTTTTTGCACTTCCTGGTTCCCTCGTCTCCAAGTCAATGTTTTTTTTTTTTTTAATGGGTTTTTGGTTAGATGCCTGAAATAAGGTCTGTGGTTTACACAAGCTCGAAAAGATATTTTAACAATTTGTTCTATGATGTAAAATACGTCAGTAGATACGTCTTTAAAAAGACAATCGCTAACAAGTGGCTAAACGAGACGATGAAACTTGACCACGCGGACTTTTCGTCTACAGCCTAACGTTAGCTTTTTACTTCTGGCAATTTGTATTCATGTTTAAAAACAAACAAAAAAACATAAAAGTGACGTTTATTTGAGAAAATTATCTTGCTGAACAAAACACCTCTGAATTATAAACTTGTGTTTACCACGGAGCTTATTTTCTGCAATAATCCAAAAGCCAGCGGAAAAAATCCCGTTGGCTTTTTGCCGAGGGAACCGGTGCTACGCTAACTTCCGGGTTAGCCTGCAAACATGCATCACGGCTCCTTCGCAGAGAGACCGAACAAATAATACAAACACGGATTTTAACAGCTCAAACTTTTCCTACAGTCTCTCCTTGCAGGAATCCATGGTGCCGCACAAAAGGGGACAAAGTCGTGTGATGAATTTAAAAAGAAAGACAGAGTAGTTCGAACCTTGTCTTACTTTCCCACCTGGCCAATCACCAGCAGGACCAGCGGGTGGGATGCTTGGCAGTAAATGGGAAAGACATCGGGGGCGGGGGGGGTTGTGGCCATGTTGGGATGGGTGAGGGCAGGGGGTTCAGACTAGATGAGATTAATGTAGTGTACTAGTGCACAAAGAGGCATGGCGAGTGGGGGGGGGGGTGCAGCGACTCTCTGGGCATCGCTCCCAGGGATTAACCATGTTTAGCCGTGAGCACAACCTGCTAGTCACCTAGCAACAGAGCAGGGTTCAAACAGCCACACTGTTGAACAAGAGCCGACACCGACATACGTATCCTAGGCAACGCCGAGAGCCGCAAGACGCAAACATCCAGATTACGTGCAGTCGGTAAAAAAAACAAAAACAACGAGCTAAAAGTTGCTAAAACGCTTCGAGCTGTGCGTACGGTTAGCACACGTGACTCTCTCACATTGTGATGTGTTCATTACAAAAAGGAAATGAGGAAAGGTTATGTTTTAGTTCGGGGTGCAGGAGCGAGATGAGGACCGGAAGCAGGCCGACAAAAGACTCACAAGCTGAGAGTCAAAAGATGCACGCAGGTAACGGGACAAACAAAACTTTAAGCCCACACAGACGAGCTGACAAAAGACAAACGGACCACGGGGGGCTAAGTACAGGTGATTGCAGTCTGACGAGCAGCAGGTGAAACTCAAACGGGCGAGGAGGCAGACGAGGGCCCGATCCCAGTGTCCCCCCCTCAGGCCTCAAACCCTGAACCCCCAAGGACTCACTGACGTCACCATGGTAAATGGTTGAGTGTGCGAGACTGTGAGGGCTTGAAATGGTCGTAAATATGAATGGGACGGCACTTTGTTCCAAAATATCCCGTTACCATGACAACGTCAAAAAGGGAAAAATGTGATGGACAGTTATTTATTTTAGACTTTTTGCTCCCTGATTTGAACGTCTTCCAGGTTCATTTCCTCACAAGATGAGATGTTTTTGTCAAAACAGCTCCAATAACAACATTAAATATTTGATGAATAAATAAATAAATATCCTCCGATTTCATGTTTTTATGTCCCATCTTTAATCCTTAATGTTGTTGTGTAAAGGTAATTTGCCAGGCTGAACACCCATGTCCCGTCCTCTTTGTTTACCTTTTTTTTTTATGTCCACTGGTCACCCCGTGTTTAACGTCACATTGCAATGAATTGTGGGTAATTCCCTTGGGCAAAGTCTGCATCCAATGCTGACTTATGGAAAGGGTTCATAAAGGGTATTTATTTTTTTTAAACTAAAACGGGAAATAAACTATAACAAAAACAAATCACTGTGTGGTTCTAGTGGCCTTGTCCCGGACTGTTATGGAACCCGAAATATCGACATACCTCTCGCCTGTCATTCCACTCAACAACTGAACTCAACTCAACTCAACTCAACAACTCAATTCAACAACTCAACTCAACTGAACTCAACTCAACTCAACTCAACAACTCAATTCAACAACTCAACAACTCAACTCAACTCAACTCAACTCAACTCAGCTCGACTCAACTCAACTCAACTCAACAACTCAACAACTCAACTCAACTCAACAACTCAACTCAACTCAACTCAACTCAACAACTCAACAACTCAACTCAACTCAACAACTCAACTCACCTCAACAACTCAACTCAACTCAACTCAACTCAACAACTCAACTCAACAACTCAACTCAACTCAACAACTCAATTCAACAACTCAACTCAACTCAACAACTCAACTCAACTCAACAACTCAACTCAACAACTCAACTCAACTCAACAACTCAATTCAACAACTCAACTCACCTCAACAACTCAACTCAACTCAACTCAACTCAACAACTCAACTCAACAACTCAACTCAACTCAACTCAACTCAACTCAACTCAACTCAACTCAACAACTCAACTCAACTCAACAACTCAACTCAACTCAACTCAACTCAACAACTCAACTCAACTCAACTCAACTCAACTCAACTCAACTCAACAACTCAACTCAACAACTCAACTCAACTCAACAACTCAACAACTCAACAACTCAACAACTCAACTCAACAACTCAACTCAACTCAACAACTCAACTCAACTCAGGGTGACGGGTCGCTAAATGGCTTCCGTAGAGTCTGAGCTCAGATACTCTACAAAACAAAAGGCTAAACACAAAAAGGCCTCAACACATCACACAGCTGACCGTCAACATGCGAGTTATGTTCGACAGTGTCAACCATTGAGTTTTGTGTTTTGACAATATCTCTCTCAATATCAAGCGCAATATTACTTTTCTATTTAAGACACTTGTGTTAGTATCACTTCTTATACACTTTGTATTTAATCTTTGTTGTTCAATATTTGTTTTTCCATTTTAGTTGAATAATTTGTATGTATTTAATTACCTTACTCATACTGCTATTGTATTTTATTTTTCAATGGTGTCACTATTATTTATTTACACTTAACAATTGCTATTTTATTGTTCATATATGTTTACATTTTTATTCTATTTTTAGTCTATTCTATTTTTTGCTTTAATCTTTTGTGAAACTCTGGCACAATCATTTCCTTTGGGATTAATAAAGTTATATCTCATCTTATCTTATCTTATCTTATTTTATCTTATATCTTATCTTAATGAAAATGCTTTTTCAAAAATCCTTTGAATAAACTGGCAAACCAAAGTATCCTGTGACAATCCTTCCATATTTATTCAAGCATCATTGCATTTTTATCTCCATTTCATTGTCATTGTCGTTGTGTTTTATGTTCATATATATACTTTTGTATATATATTTATATTTTGTATGTGTACAGTTAAATGTTTATGCTTACCTTTGTTCTACTTAGTTGTCCTTGTTTTTTCTTTATTTGTCTATTTTTGTCTAATTCTTTGTATGTCGACGCATTCATGGCCAAAAAAGCTGATTCTGATCATGCATGAGGGGCATTGTTAGTTATTATTAGTTACTGTTGTTGTACATGTTTTAAGAGATATAAACTCTTGTCTGAAATGTTTTGGGTTTTTTTTGCAGCAAAGTTTGATATCCTGGTTAATAACTTCTAATATTTCCCTCATTAAAAAATACAGAATTCTGTTCATTTTCGAAAGTTTAACTGCTGGACTCAAGATGCCTCCCGCTTCACAATGAAGCCCTTTTTCTGTTTGTGAGCTGGAGGTTTCAAATCTTGTGTAACCTGCGTACTGGACCAGATTTAATGTCCCAGTACTTTCACCCTTCACCGGGGGAATGTGAAAACAAATCACATTCAAGGATCAATCAGCAGAACACATGTTTGAGTGGAGGGAGCCTGGAGGAGCCGAGTCGGGGCCTTTTCATTCATTTTTGAGTCATTTCAAAGTTCAGTCTCACATGTAGTCCATGGCTGTGAGTTTGTGTGTGTGTGTGTGTGTGTGTTTGTGTGTGTGTGTGTGTGTGTGTGTGTGTGTGTGTGTGTGTTTGTGTGCGTGTGCTTCTACAAATGGCAAAATAAAAACCTAGAATATTAGAATTAACATGTTTATTTTCTTATTCTCGGTCAAAAGAAGTCACTAAAGTCGTATTACAAGAAGTGAAAATGTATTACAGCTGAAAGAATGGAAGAAATATCTTACTGTATGAGTCGAACTAGGAAGATATATCACTTGAATTCAGACTCAATTCGTTTTTTTATTTATTCTTTTATTTTATCGAAGCTCATTTACGATACTTGAAACAAATTTTTTATTATATTTTATTTTATTTTATTTGAAATACTATGTCATGATTATGAGATATTATCTAATCTTATACTTAAACCTATATGCCAAATAACTCATATTGGATGAAAAAATAAGGAAAAAAACACTGAAATATACTTCCATATCAGGTTTTATAATATACAGTATATAATGTAGGTCTATATATATATATATATATATATATATATATATATATATATAAATATAAATATAAAGTGTCATGATATTTTATGTAAATCTATACATAAAAGACGAGATGTACAACAGACTTTAGCTGTGATGCTTTTATACAACAAAAGGTATACAGACATACGTGTATATATATTCATATAATGACCCACAGTAAATATTTATGTGAGTGTGAAGCTGCCTCTCCGTCACAAACAGGCCGGTTTGTGTGTTTGTTGTTGGCGGTACGCAGACAAACTGGCATGTAAATAGCCACAGAGATGAAACAAACATGTTGACTTGTTGTTTCCAGAAGTGTGTGCTGGTATGTGTGTGTGCGTGTGTGTGTGTGTGTGTGTGTGTGTGTGTGTGTGTTTGTGTGTGAGTGCACCAGTGTGTGTCTGACTAATATTTTGTAACTTAATGGAGGCACCCCCTGACCTCCCTACCCCATCAGTTTGTGATTGGTCGATGGCTCCAGCATCGGGGATTAGACCATGTTTCCCCACTTTACGTCCCCTGTTCTTCTCTCTCTCTCTCTCTCTCTCTCTCTCTCTCTCTCTCTCTCTCCCTCTCCCTCCCTCTCTCTCTCTCTCCACATCACATGATCCGTTACATCACGGGATTGAGGTCAGAGCTGGATTAGGGCGAGCGAGAGAGGCAACGCTGGAATTACTGAAAGTGAGGGAGGAGATGCGGGAGGAGGGGTGAGGTGGGGGCGGGGGGAGGAGGTGGGGAGGGTTGGGGGTTCAGATGGTCCATATGAAGAGAGGATGAGAAAGAAAGAGAAGAAAAGAGGGATGGGAGATAGCGAGAGAGATTGGGACAAAGAAAGAGGAGCAGGGAGGCAAAGAGGGGGGTGGGGGGGGGGTGAAGCTATGCAGGGGTTTACACTAAAAGGGGGATTGAACAATGCAAAGGTCTTGGTGTCTGATGCTCTAAATGCAGTAAAGTGTGTTCGACAAAGTGGAGCAATGTGAGAATAAAACATTAGTAAGATAATTTTGCAGAATATGAACTTGGGCATTAATGTGGCGGAGCGATGGGGGGCAAAGTTCAGAAGCTCAGGCAGGAACTCAGACCGCACCGTAGTCCGGTTTCCTGTTGAGTTTATGTACTTATACGTGTAAATGTAGAAAGTGCCTCTTTCTTTTTTTTTATGTTATTACACACAATAGCGTGGAGGCTTTATTATGCCATACAGAATAAACGTGAAATTACATGAACAAATAGAAAAACACCTCCATGGCCTGCATGTAGACTTTGAATGAAACGTGGAATATTTCTCATTCTCCACACGTGTGCTGTTGTACAAAAGAAATGCGACATTGTGTAATGCAGGCGTTGATTACAAGCAGCAGATTTGGTACAAAATGTAAAGTACGATAATCTTTGAATTATATTGTAAGAGTAGTAACATCTGTCGAAACGTTCCAGAATAAAGTCTCAAAGACTCAAAGTTAATTTACACACTAAATGTGAGAAAAAGTGAAATGTATTAATGTTTTTCACTGTTGAGTTTAAGTTAGAAAACAGACAAACATTCCCATCTTTTCCCATATTTTTCAACTCTTCATTCATTCCAGATAGTATTTCAAATTCACCGTAGAAAAACAATGTTAGAATAACAAGAATGCACGGTAAATTTGTTGAAATTTGGTTTGACTGGTCTGACTCAGTGGTGCCCAACTTTCTAAAATGATATAAAGTCTCCCCCTCGTCACCAGGTGGATATCTGCACTGCTTGTAACCCGTTTTAAGGAGTTTTAATTTAGTTTTTAGAGGCCTGAAGAGGTAAATTATCCAGTAGTTTGGTTCTAAAATGGAAAAAATATTATCGATGTGTTTTGTTCCGGCTCTAATTCCAGTGTTACACCTTCAGAATTATTCCCAGTGTCTTTCTATCGCATCTCTATTGGAAACGCAGCTCCCTTTGCCTCAGTTCTGCTCTTCTTCAGATTGTCACGTGTGCTCGATTTCTTTAATAGAAATCTGATAACAGAAAGTGCACAAGAGTTTGACCTATTTAACAGTATTCTGGCACGTGTGAATCCTAGATGGTAGCAGGAAACCCGGCACATTAAAAGAAGAATTAGATTACGTCACCGTGTCTTTGTCCCGGTGAACAGTCGAGATACTAAACTGACCCGGTACTGGCACGGCAGAGATCAGGGTGAACCCTGTGAGAGCCAGACGACAGATTAAACCACTTCACTCCGGGGCCCGAGGCTCTTCTGTGCTGCTGCTGTCCGACCAAGACACAACGAGGAAACGTGGCTCTCGTCGGGGGGAGAAGCTCTTCACCTTTTAATATTATTGTTTATCGGGAGAGGAGGAAGTAGAACGACAGTTTTCCTTTAACAATTTCATCCTCCCTGTACGAGCTGTAAACGCTGATGTTTGGTGGCCAGGTTTTTTTCTTCTATTTTTATTTACAAGAGGTCAGAGTTTAATCAATGATACTTTATGTCCCATGATGCACTGGGGCCTGCGAGAGCATCTGTCACCGGGGGAACATTGGAACCAATTTGTCATCTGGAGAGGGAGAAGGCTTTAATCCCGCCGATGAAAAGAGAAATGTCCAGAGAAAGATGGACATGCAAGTGGAGAGATAGGGGGAAGCGGGGATGATGAGGACGGAGCACGGAGAAGAAGAAGAGGAGGAGGAGGAGGAAGAGGAGGACGAGAAGGAGGAAGAGGGTACACAGTAATCCTGTCTAATTCACTTAGTGTTGCGCTGAGGGAGCAGGACGCTAAGAGGATTTGGGACATTCTCTAAATTAGATCAGCAAGAATAACAAACTGCAAGGAGAGGTGGAGTGGAGGGGGAAAGGGGGCACACTAGGAGAGGTGGCACGGAGGAAGGGGCCGATGAGGGAAGGTGGCGTGAAGGAGGCACAGAAGACAGAATGACGTGAAATCTCTCGAGGAGAAAAATGTGTTAAAAAAAATAAAGTTTGTTGCCAGTTTGAATCAGTTTGACAGGGCGAAACACACACCGCTCGCTCTCCCTTCAGCATGTAACGTTACAGTCGGTGCCCTTGAGCAAGGCATCCCACCACCCGAGCAGCTTCTCGATGCTCCTATCGCCGTCACGTTTGTGTTTAATATTCCAACACCAAACTCCCCCATAATCCGGACGACTGTTTTAGTCCAACATATCATTAATCTGTGGGTCTGAAACTCTGACTTTTACTATTAGTGATGTTAAATAGGTGTTAAGTTGTAATCTGCAGTAAACCCCTGAGCAGAAGTGTATGCTGAGGTTGACAGTGGCTGGTTGATCCATTCATACTGTAATACTGATCCTGTTACCACTACTAGCTGCAGATCACTCACACCTACTTACTCTGCAGTGCTGTGTGATTTAGCAGCATTACTGCACCATTGCAAATCTTATTTAATGATTTATGCAAATGGCACATCTTTTTTTTCTTCTTTTTTTTAATGTATGATTAATTTGACTGTAATTTGGCAAATTCAAATATAAATTTGAAATAAAACAGCGACTGTGTTCAGTGTTGGGACAAAATTAAAGATAGCGGAAGGTAATGATTGACCACAAATGATTGCTTGTTCTGAAACAATCTTTTATTCAATTAATTGTAGGATTATTTTATTGTGTTACAGAGATCAACCTATATGTATAATTATATAGTTTTACACTCAGTATCACAGACTGTATATTCTGTCATTTCTTCCAACTTTTCTTTGAAGTTACGGTGTTCACATTTCCCCGCCTGATGTATTTGGTATTTTTTTTGAAAGTTTGGGATCTCACATAAAAATATTAACTTGAATTTCTATGGGTTTGAATTTAATTTATAGCACAACATGCATTTGTGAAGAGTACTCCACTGGTTTAGCATTTCACTTCGATAACATTGTCAAACTCACAATGAACAGTTTAATTTGTTTTAATGATCAAAATCGATGCAGCAAAACAAGATATATCGTCTTTTTTATTCCACACATTCCCTGCCCATATTACCCACAATGCAACTCAACAGTTTTGTTCTCAGATTCGAGCGTGCTATGCTAATGTAGCGGCTAACGTAGCTGAAATGATAAAGCCGGCCTCGTGGGTCCGGTAAGGTCGTCAACACCACACCTCCCAAACTTGTGGACTTCAGCCCCAACCAACACTGACTCAAGTGACATCACATGAGGCAATTTTTAATGCGTAAAATCAGCGACGTTCCCCTTTAAGGGGTGAAAATAAACTCGATGCACACTGTAAATAAAAGTGAGCATCAACACTTTCCTCTTAAGCTCTAGACCTCCCAGCACTTTTTGTGTTGTTATACGCGATGAACCAAACCTATAAGGCTGTTAAGAAGATAATTTGATTAACCCCGAAGGATATTCTTGTTCCAGAGATTGAGCAAAGATTACAATAGAAGAATAAGAAAAGACAATGGAGCAAGAATACAAAACACATATGAACAACAGAGTAATAAATATTAAGTGTATAAAACGTAATACTGACACAAGTGTGAAACAGAACAGTAAGAGAAAGATAAGTTTAGTAAAACAAGTAAACTAAAATAAATTAGTGGACAGAATGAATTGGCTTTACATAAACATTATGAAACTGCTCTGACTTCTTACACAACAGCACAAAATCTTCCTCACTCCACTCTGGAATAATTATAGTTCAACTATGTTTCATCATGGATTTCTTTTTTTTTTTCATTTCATTCAAACTCAAGCATAAAAAAAACAATCTTTGTTTCCTTTTGTCTGCAGCCGTGTTTGATTGAGACTGTTTGCATGTGAGTCCAGTATCCGTGTGCGTCTGATGATTGTGAATGTATCCGCACATATTTGTGTGTGTGTGTTTGTGTGTGTGTTTGTGTGTGCGTTTGTGTGCGTGTGCGTTTGTGTGTGTGTTTGTGTGTGTGTTTGTGTGTGTGTTTGGGCGTGTGCTCGGCGCGTGCATGCTTGGCGGCGTTGGGATTAGGAATCGATTAAGAGGCAACTGGACTGCAGGCAGGAGGGAGGAAGAAGGGAGGAAGGGGAGGAAGGGGAGGAAGGGGAGGGTGAGGAAGGGGAGGGGAGGCAGGGGAGTCCGGTCAGCTCTGGCAGCAGCCTGTGGCATGATTACAGTGTGCCTCCAGAGCAGGCTGGCCACCAGCTTGTTTGTTGGGGATTAAAGAGAGGAAAGAAATGAATCATATTTCTAAGTCCTGAGTGTATCTGTGTCTGTGTCTCTGCGCTGCAGAGTCCATATGCTGCTGCCGGGGGATTACAGGAGCACACCGTCTGCAGAGCACAGGAGGGGGTCCATCTATCCATCCATTCATCTATCCATCTATCTATCTATCTATCTATCTATCTATCTATCTATCTATCTATCTATCTATCTATCTATCTATCTATCTATCTATCTCTCTATCTATCTATCTCTCTATAGCTTTCTATCTATCCATCTATCTATCTATCTATCTCTCTATAGCTATCTATCTATCTATCTATCTATCTATCTATCTATCTATCTATCTATCTATCTCTCTATCCATGCATCCATCCATCCATCCATCTATCCATCCATCCATCCATCCATCTATCTATCTATCTATTCATAGCTATCCATAGCTATCTATCTATCTATCCATCCATCCATCCATCCATCCATATATCTATCTATCCATCTATCCATCCATCCATCTATCTATCTATCCATAGCTATCTATCTATCTATCCATCTATCCATCTATCCATCTATCCATCTATCCATCCATCCATCCATCCATCCATCCATCTATCTATCTATCCATCCATGCATCCATCCATCCATATATCTATCTATCCATCTGTCCATCCATGCATCCATCCATCCATATATCTATCTATCCATCTGTCCATCCATCCATCCATCCATCCATCTATCTATCCTCGCCGACTCGACTATCAGTTCCACCAAAATTATAAAAATTAATTTGTCAGAGCAACAACGTGGTGTTTTTCTAGACGTGTGACTTGTTAAATGAACGATAAGCCCGTCGGTGACCGTATAGTCTACTGCACTTTGTAATGAGCTTTTGGGCTCCATGTCCAGCGTTGTGCTGTGTCACCACGAGGCTGAACGTGGCTCTGTGTTCTCAGGCTAAATCCCAGTCAGAGGGCGCAGACTCTCTGTTACTTGGCAGTCTGAGGTGCAACGACCAGCCAAGACAAGTAGTATACGGACTGTGGCGCGCTGTAGCCGTGATCGGTATTACAGTAAGCATCTGTCTGATTGTGTTTGACTGTGTAGTCCCATTGAGCATTTTCTTCGCGGCAGAGTGCAACACCCTTAGATCTGCAAGACGTCAAATGTGCAAATATTTCCTACAAAAGCCAGCAACACGTGTCAAATTCCACTTGTTACATGCATACGGTTTGCTCAAAAGAGATTTCCGTCTCCACAGTAAACTACTCATTTGGGTTAAGGTAACAAAACTACTTGGATAGGTTTTGGAAAAGGTCGCCGTTTGGGGTTGAATTAACCACGGAAGTGCCGTGACCACAATACAAAAGTATACGTGACGAATAGATCAATGCTGACTTCTCGTTTCACTTGGGGGTCTCCTGGCTGAGAATGTGCTTTTACGGTCTTTATACTTCCTCCTTCATGATTACGTGGATAACATACAAAATAATATTGTGGGATATCTATTATCCGTAGGTTTGGCTACGAATGCCGGATGAGAGCAGCCTGCACATGCACACGAGGACAACGCTACCAGGTCGTGTTGAAGTTACGGTAACCATGGTCACCATCTTAGTTTAGCGTGTTAGTGTTTGCTAATTTGCAGTGTATTTAATAATTTGCAAAAGTGTAGCTGGGGATGATGGGAAGGTCACTTTGCAGGTGCAGTCATGAACATATATTTTTTGACCCGATGATGGTGCAAGAGGGAAAAGTCGTGCGATCACCAAAGTCGGTAGGGTTCATCCTCTGGGGAACCAACAGCCTCACCGCAGTTTGTGAATTGGCCTCGAAATGCAATCTATTGCTTTCGTGTGCAGGGAAACCAATTTCGTGAAGCTCGAAACGACTTGTTTTTCGTGACGACATTACGTTAAAAACAAAAGTTAGGTTTAGGCAAAAAAAAAAAAACTTAGGTTTTGGAAAAACATCATTGTTGGGCTTACAATAACTAAACTAGGGTTTAGGCAACAAAACCACGTAATTATGTTCATGAAAATGGTCACGAACATTAGGTTTAGAGGGTTAGCCGACAAAGCCACAAATATAAAAAGGTCCTGTTGAAAGTCCTGTTTGTTCTCCCTTCCCATCCACCAAAAGTCGTCTTTTTGAATATTAAAAACTACGTCACGTGCTCTGACGTTAATGCATTTAATTTGTGTGGCCACCACGAAAAAAGGATCCTAATTGACTTTCCATTGGCAAAATATTTTCGTCCTGAACGACAGGAAAACAAACAAACAAACAGATAATTTGTGTCCCCGTGTGTGGACAAAAACCAATAGATTGCATTTTGTGACATATTTCCCGACCTGCCATGCCACTGCAGGAACATGACTGTTGGCAATCATTTCAGTAATGAAATAAGAGATATCAAGTGTATTGTATGGTGGGTCGGACCATTCATAAATTGTCTTCTAGTGTATTGTGTTCAAGATATTGTGCGTTTCAACGCACCACGAGCTCCTACATAACGTCTCTAAAACGTTTCATCCAGTGCCCTCCTCACAACCTCCCGTGGTGCTGACCTCTGGCCCAACCGGTCACAGGCACGCACAGAAACATTAAATCCCAAATAATCTTCCCGTCTCTGATGGTACTTCAGTTTTGGGACTATAGTATTATTGTTAGTTCTAATCTGTTTCCTGTCCTCTCTGCCCCGCTCCCTCTCATCTCTGCCTTATACCCACTCAACCTCTTGTGTGGATTAGTGGGTCGCTCTCAGAAACTGAGTCCCAATCTTCCCTCCCTGGAGGTCAAACAGTCTTGTACCCCCCGAAGAGAAGGATGACACACGTCCTATGTATAGGCCGACCTCGGTTCAACGCTTACACACAAAGTTCAATAATTAAAGCGTCAAATCCAGCGACTCACAGAACACAATGACCGCAGAGTTTTAATGAAGTCGTTTAATGTCTCAGAAACAATCATCTAGCATGGTAGTCGCGAGACTGGTCGAAACACAGGAGACAAATGAAATATACAAAATAATTCATGTCAGAAAAATAAGCAGAGAAGATTATAGTAATGCAAAAGAAAAAAAACAAAAGTACAGTAAATGATTAAGAAGCATAAACAGCATTGTATCCTAATACTGCTACTTTTATTGGATAAACCCCTGAGTTTGAAAAAAAAAGAAGAAGAAGAAGAAGAAGAAGAAGAAGAAGAAAAAGAAGAAGAAGAAACCAGAAAAAATATCAACAGAAAAAATAAAAAGTTGGCAGTTTTCTAGAAATTAAGAGAAAAGAGAGATTCTGTTGGGTGGAGCGCCTGCGTAGCAACTTGTTGCTGATGTCAGACATGATTGCATTTTCAAGTTTTAATATTTACAAAAGAACAACGAAAAAAAAAGTATATTAGCAACGTCCATGTCAGCTGAAGACATAATATTAATGATGATAGTAATAATACTGTTAATAATATCAACTTCAAAACAAATTACCACAATTTTTACTTTAACGAATTCACAATTATTATTATTTTTATTTAAAGAAACATAATATTGTTTAAGTCTAATACAAAAAAAAAAAAAAAAAAAAAAGAATCAAACGATACATCAAACACATAAAGTGGTACCCATCACATCTTTACAGGTCGGAGTTGAGAGAGGCACCAAACTCTCTGTGCAAAGGAAAGTCCCTTCTCTTTCTCTGGTGCGCTCTTCTCTCCCATCGAAACGCCTCGCTGGAGCAGTTTATCAGCAACACGCCATTTTTTATAACAAAGTCATTTGTAGATTCAAGAACAATCCGCTAACCTCATGCAAACACTGTGAGATGGAGTGGGGTTATTGGAGGGGGGAGGGGGAGTGGAGGAGGGGGAAGGGGAGGTGGGGGGGGGAGTACTCGGCTGCCACAATGCGACCATTGTTGCACAAATTGTCTGGAAGTGATCCTATTAAAACTAACAATGCACGAGCCATTCTGCTAATGATTTCAACCATGCTCAAAGGCAACAGGTTTTGTACTGCAGTCACTCCAGTGACCAACTCTAGAGCCCTCCGCTACAACACACAGGCTGCAGAGGGTCAGTATCACACAAGGCTACTGGGAATCATCAGCTTCTGTCTGCTAAACCTTTTTTTTTTTTTTTCCACATTGGTATTTAATCGTCGGCCACCCTGCAGAGGCGCGCGACCTCCCTCGAGATGTCGCGTCTGGGTTGGTTTGAGTCGTTTTGGCTCAAAAGCTTCTTTTTTTTTTTTTTTTTTTTTTTTTTTTTTTAGAGTCAGCTCGCTGATGAAAAAGCAGCTTTACAAACAAAAAATATATGTATATATCACAGAAAATACAAGACAAAGTCTAGAAGGAAGAAATAAACATGAGCTCGGGCTGCAGTCGGTTCAAGGCTGTCTACGCCGTAAAGGTGGAGGTCACTGAGACTGTTGCTGCTGTGGAAGCTCTGCTGGGCCAAGTGGAGCAGATTTATGAATGAGACGGGCGACGTTTCTAAACCAGAACTACCGAGGACGCGCCTTTGTTCTCTTTGAATTCTCTGGTCGTCAGTAACGCATGCATTTAAATCACAAACACCACCGAGCTACAGAATTAAAGCGGTTGCTCTTAGATTTCAGTGTACAGATGTTCACACAGCCATGCTCAACTTAGGGACACTAAATGTCATCTCTTCGTTACAATCCAAGCATCAACAGATCAGTTGTCTTCCACACATTATTATTTTTTTCATGAAACGGCAAAAATGAAGACTTAACTTCAGCTGATTAGTTCCCCAGCTGATATGATTAATTGATTTCTGTGTCCCAAGGTCTCCTTCTTCTACAAACACACCAATCTGGGGTTATTTCGCCCTACTCTGATTTCTCTCCCCTGCCCCCTCCCTTCCATCCCCCCCTTCCACCTCCTTCTTGTTATTTACAAGACCTGGAACTTCCAGGAGTTCTGGTCTTTGTAGTCCAGACAGTCAGTGGCATTGAAATTGAGCTTCCAGGCAGCTTGGTCCTTGTAGTCTAGACAGTCGACGGCTCCGAAGCCCAGCGAGGCGGCCGTGTAGCCCTGGGAGGAGAGCGAGGCGGGGGACTGGCTGAGGGGCCCGCCCATCGAGGAGGCCGTGATGGGGCTCAGGGCGCCTCCGGTGCCCGACAGCTGCGGGTGCATGGGGGACAGGTAGGAGCTACAGTCCAGGCCGGTGAAGTAGGAGGAGGAGCCGGCGTAGCTCTGGCTGTAGGCCGGGGCCTGGGTGTAGGTCATGGGGTAGGCGGAGGTGCGCTGCATGCAGGGGGTGCCGGAGGCGGACAGGGGGTCTGGCAGCGGGGAGATGGAGGCCGGGCTCCAGATGGACACCGTGGCACTAGCAGAGCTGGAGCTGGGGGTGATGGCGGTGCCTGGAGGAGGGGGCGGAGGGCTGTAGGGTCCGTTGGCTTGGTTGACACTGGCCTCGGAGTTGGCGTCACGAGCGGGCGAAGCCTTCTTTTTAGGGGGCCGAGGTTTGGACTGGCCCGTGCTCTGCTGCTGCTGCTGGCGGCACTTGGCACGACGGTTCTTGAACCAGACCTGGAGGATGACAGTTATATAATCACCATTCATGATCAAATCCAGTGCTTCAGATAGTCAAACTGAAAAAAAACTCTCTCACATTTCTTTCTTTCAGCAAGACAGTAGTGATTTTTTATTTATTTTGTTGCATGAAAATGAATTATAACTGATGAATTAAGGCCTAATACAAAAGTAAGACATATGATTCTGAGACAATTCTCTGCATAGGTGTTCATAATGTGTTACCTGGACTCGGGACTCCGGCAGGTTGATCTTGAGGGCCACCTCCTCCCTCATGAAGATGTCCGGGTAGCGCGTTTTGGCAAACAGAGCCTCGAGGATGTCCAGCTGTGCGCGCGTGAAGGTGGTGCGCTCCCGACGCTGTTTACGCGGAGTGTCTAACAAGAGAAGAAGAAAAAAGTCGTTATTATTATGATTACTATGATTTTGCTTGCATAGTTTTTTTTTTATGTTCGTATATAAAAAAAAAATCTGGGTTGGTTCAAACTGTCATGAAACAAAACCTCGCAATTCAACAGATAAGATTGTAGCACCAAATTATATTTTAAATCAGGCTATTAAAACCCCTTCATTCATAATTAAACTGGTCTATTTTAAATTCTAACAAAATAGAATCCAAATATTATCCTTATGAAGCAAGTAAATTATTTGAATTATTTCTCTTGAATTTACAAATAAAATAAATAATAAATAAAATGTGTTTATAGTATGGCCTCGATATTATTTTACAGAACATGTGTTGCAAAATACCGAATGAAGTTTAATAAATTGGGGTCGCTAAATTCCATCGGACCATATTGGCCTCTCATAAGAAATGTGTTTTCTTGATGATTTATGTTTTTTTTTATTACACCGATTAAAATTACGTAAGAGTTTTTTTTCATGGTTTTATCCGTCATAACTGAAGCTGTTTGAATCGAAATATACAAAGTGAAGAAACGAAAGTCACTCCAAAGCATGCATTCTGAATTTAACTCGTTAACTCTAATCTACCACAAGAAGGCCAAGCTTTGTATCACGCCTTCTGTCATCGGTGCCAAAAACCTCAGCATCGTTTCATTCAAACTCTCCTCTCAAGGATGACAGATGCTGATCGGGCCACGTATCCAAACAATATAAGAAGTGTGCACTTATGGAAAAAACAATAACCATCACAATGGCACAAAATAAAGTACAATGAGCATCCTTTTGTAAATATAGGTTACATGATATAAGAGCAACAGATTGGATTCTATTTCGGTGTTAAGTCTGTGTGAGAACAGGCTGCGTTTCCATTCACACACGTTTCTTATTGTTTTTTGACTCTATAATCCGCAGAATTTATAGGTCAAGTGAACACATGTTCCGATGGCTGAAGAATCAGACATCTATTCATACTCGTAAAGATTAACCTTGCAGATGCATTTTTTTAAATAATGACAAATAAATAGTATTTTTACGCAAACGACATTTTCTGTGAATTCTTTCAGTCACTGCATTTCAAAAATTAACTTTTTTTTTATTTATTTTTTTTAAAATTGAAACTACAATTAAACGACAGCTTTAAAATGATTTTAAATAAAAGCACAAGACGTTACTTACTGGGGTATCCAACGGCAGAGTGGAGCAGATCCATGCCCGGGCCGGACAGCGTTAACCCGTTCACGGCGTAATGGGGTTGCTTAATATACGACATCATGCCTCCTGCTGGCTTTAAAACACTCCCTCACTCCCTCACTCTCTCTCTCCTACTCTCGGGCCGGGGGCTGGGTCTCCTAGCTAGTCTCCAGGGGGTGTCTCTCTCTCTCTCTCTCTCTCTCTCTCTCTCTCTCTCTCTCTCTCTCTCTCTCTCTCTCTCGGGTTGTTTGTCACTAACTTGTTGTTCTGTGTTTTCCTTGCTGGCCTTGTCCTTCCTTTGTGCTCTGACTTAGTGCTGTTGAACCAGGCACCTGCGGTTCTTCGCTGTAGCGGCGCTGCGCCTTTACACCTGTTTCAACCTGATGCGTAAAAAACCCACCGCTGATTTGACACCGGATGTGTATTTGATGCCTCCTCTATCCAGATTACTACTCAAATCAACCCCAAGACTATAACTGCAGACACCTCCTTAAAATGATAAAGGCTAACTAATTAATCAAAAAGCCCCGTGCCGTGATGCACTTTCTCCATCCAAGTCGTGCGTAATTGCGCGCACAGACGTCGCCAAGTGGCAGGTGACCAAAAAGCAGAAGTTCCACAACAGCTCGGCAGTCTGGGTGCGCGGTCTGGTGGGTCGCTGCAAAGTGGATCGGGCCCCTTTGCGGTACCTGGTCCCTGAGGAGAGGATCTGGATCTGCACAGTGGACAAGTGAGGCGAGCAAGAAGAGGCTGGCTAATTAGAAGTAACTTCTTACCCAAGTAGACACCCAGAGCCCTCCCTCTCTCTCTCTCTCTCTCTCTCTCTCTCTCTCTCTCTCTCTCTCTCTCTCTCTCTCTCTCTCTCTCTCTCGGGCGCGCTCACGCAAACACACACACACACACACACACACACACATTCTGTCATTGTGTATTCATGTAGTAATATAATATGGAGGAATTTATTAGATTTTGTGTCTTATAACTTGTAACTTGTAACTGACACCTGTTGATAGCCAACAAATAATTAGTAGGCGTAGGATGTATTTGATAAAAGTTATAAATACAAATAAATAAAAGAAGAAGAAGAAGGAAATTACCAGAACAAAAAGTGTTTATTCTGGTTCATTAAAGCACTTGGCAAGTTTAGGCCGATACCTCATATATTTATGGCGAATCTTCTGGTGAAACATAAAAGAACCCTAAACAGCTAGAATAAAAAATAATAATAAATATTGGCCTTTTCGAGTCTATTCCAGATGGAGGTTTTATTGTTGCGAACCATTTTCTAAATTGGCCTTTTGCAATAATTGGGCGACCCACGCCTGAGTGTGGAGGCAGAGCACCGAGAGGCGGAGAAGGGGGTACAGGCGGATTAGGAAGCAGCACAAAGACCACGTTGTTCTGCTTTTTAAATCCCCTCCTGATCCCCAACATGCTCCCTCCGGCCCATTCATCCGTTCATCCACCAGTCAATAATAATAATAATAATAATAATAATAATTGGAATGTTATGCCTTGTATCATGTGTGAAAAGTTGATTTACATACATGTGTTGTCGGATATTCTTGATGTGTAAGTTCAGAAATGTTGTATAATATACATTTGATATGAAGCTTACAGGCATACATGTTTTATGGAAAACCTTCATTAAAAGTGTTTTGTATTTTTTAATAAAACAGGAAACAGGTTATAGTCCACTAAAATAATTTAATTATTTACTGAGTTTGGCCTACGTATTTTCTATAGCCGTTTACATATTTCTGAAGGTCATTTCGTTTTTTATCGTTTTATTTTTATCTCCAAATTATTCTCGCACATCTCCCGAGTCGTGTCTCCTCTCTCCGTGCCGGTCGGTCCTGTGCCATCCTCCGCTGCGAGACCATTTCACAGTGTCCAAAGCCGATTCTCTGCGCTTGTTAATTGAATCGGATTTCTTATAGTTTAAAATCCACACACACACACACACACACACACACACACACGCACACACACACACACACACACAGACCCATGTAGCTGCAGCCCAAACTGTATAAGGGGTTTATCTAGCTCTGTAAAGCCAAAGCGGAGATATAAAGACACACACAGAGCGACAGAGAGACTTTACCGGCGTGTTTGAACGTTTCTAAATCTCGAATAAAATATCTCTTCACCTGCTGAGGTGAGTGAGTGAGTGTGTGTAGCTGTTTGAGTGTAGGAGGCCTGTGTGTGTGTGTGTGTGTGTGTGTGTGTGTGTGTGTGTGTGTGTGTGTGTGTGTGTGACGTTTGGATACCTTCCGTCTCCAGTGGACGCCTCGCGGACATCCAGGTACGCTTTGTTTGTTTTGTTTTGTTTTGTTGTTGTTTTTAGTTTTTAGTTTTTTGTGGCTCGAGCAGCTTGAACTGAACTCGAGCTAACTGTGGGGAGTCCGACGACAAGAATGTCTCGAGACCTCCAACTGGCAGAAAGAGAGAGAGAGAGAGAGAGAGCGAGAGAGAGAGAGAGAGAGCGAGAGAGAGCGAGAGAGAGAGAGAGAGAGAGAGAACAACAGCAAGAGAACTCAGATATGCCTTTGGAGCGCGCGACACTGCGCGCAGCACAGCCGTGCACGAGCACACTTCGTGCACCTGCTTCGCTCAGACTGATGCATTTTTCAATTGCAGCCTTTTGAGAAATGTATTACTGCATATTTAAACGTCGTTTTCATGCACTTGAGATATTATGTTACGAGTTCTGTGCTGTTTTTTTTCTTAAATCTAAATGCAAAAAAGAAAAATGAACAAATCAATTAGGCCTGTTTTTAACTTTTAGCTATTTAGCTTTATTTAATATCAAGCTACAAGAGCAATAATACAAGAAACCCAATATATATAGGCAGAACAAAAATAACAAGTAATTAGCCCAAAGCATTGACAAAAATAATGCAGGAAAAATCCTTTTCGTTAGTTTGGATAAATACAAAAGGCCTTTAACCATTTGGCGTTTGTGCACCAATTAAAAAAGGACACATGCATCTCTGGCTCTCTATGTGGCTCTAAAAATATTGTTACATTGTAAAAAATATATATTTTTAAAAGGATATGATTGTTGCTTTTCAGTAACTTCCCAATCCCTTAGAAATGAACGTGATTAATAATGTATTTTAGGATAGGCCAACTGTGCATATTTCACTTTATGTCAGACTCTAAATTCCCATATGTGATCATTTAATTACACTCTAACCCAGTGGAATAAACCCAACAGCCACACACTATACAAATTGCATAAACAATGAGTTCATTAGTTTGTTCAATCTTTAATTTATATTGAATGATCAAAAATTTGACTACGTCGTCATGGTTATTTCACAAAACAGAAATTTGTATAACGGACTAACTGCATTGGTTTTCTTTTTTTTTTGTTAATTTGAGTCTTTATTTTTGTTTAGTAAGAAAAGTTTAATCTTGTGGGTTTTTTTTTAATCATGCATAATTATATAAGCTTATAGCCAAAGCACTTTATATTAATGCACTTTAAGACCAATTTGTATTTTATTGTTGCATGACATGAGAGG
>JACSYO010002063.1:290000-457500 GCA_016806645.1 Ophiodon elongatus | reverse complement strand
CACAAACATTTTGACCTGTGCATTGCCAAGATATGCACAAGTGACTTGATAACATGTTCTCCCAGTTATCCTCCATGTACTTATTATGGGAGATTAAACAACCCTCCTAATTTTCTATTTTCTATTTATGCTTTATAGACATAATTTATATCTGAGAAAGAAAAAAAAATTCCAACCCATGCCAGTAACTCACCTAATTCATCCATAAAATTATTTTTTGCACGTTTCTTTTTTTTTTTTGTACACACTTCCAGCTTTTTACCGACTCAGCGTAAAGACAAACTTCAGGTTTGCAGCAGGAACGCGCAGCTTTAAATCACCAGCAAACTGGGCCCCAGCAGTGGTTGACCCCAAACCCCTTGAGGGCCTCGGCTCCGACAGGGGGATAGAACGGCTCGTAGTCGGAGGTTATTTCCCTACGAGGCCCGTGCTGCGTGATCATTATCACATTATTCTCTGTTACTGGGACACATTTCACAGATGTCCGTGCATCGTGTCTGCGACCGTGAGTTCATCCGTAAATAATGTCTGGCCTCAGCATCTTGATCAATTTCACAGACAGCGGACCCCCTGCTGCGTGCATGTGTGTGTCCTGCTGTCTTCTGATAGTAGACAGATCTCTAATCCACTGCAGACAGCAGCAGGTGGTGTGTGTGTGTGTGTGTGTGTGTGTGTGTGTGTGTGTGTGCGTGCGTGCGTGTGTGTGTGTGTGTGTGTTCACTGTCATCATTTAGCCCCCTCCTTGACCACTGTCTGGGGTTTTAGCAAGTTAACACCTGTTCATGCCCTCATACTCATACACTTGTAATTAGATAAGATGAGCAAATAACAGTTGTATTTGTATGCCAAGTTTTATGAATGAATGAATTAGAATGTTTTATTCTAATACTTATAGTGCATCTAATGTTTCTGTACATGACATACCTCTAAGAAAGAGCTTGCATCAATTATTTACTGTAATAAAACGCGGCTCCGTGACCATTTTCAATGGCAGCTAATGAGTGCGTATTTTTTAGCAGCTCTTCTTTGTCGTTAAATAATTATTCACTGCTAATTCATAATTTTATGATATTAGAATTCATAAGCAAAAACATATATATTTATCAGGTTATCAGTCAGGTCAAAACCACGGATTTAAAACAAATTAAATAGAGATTTAAAATCTGAATAATTTTAAATGTATGGCAATTTATGTTATTCAGCATTTAGGCAGGCAAGTGGACAAGGTGCAACGCACACACACGCGTACACACACGCACACACACACACATGCACGCACACACACATACACACACACACACACACACACACACACACACACACACACACAGTTTTCAACTTGTTAAAACAAAGCTCCTCTGTGCATCCATGCGTGGTTTCATATGCACTGCTTTATAAAAGAATATGTGTGTGTGTGTATAGCGTGGTACAGTAGCTTGCCCCCCCCCACCCCCTTCCTGACCCTCCACAGCCACCCACCCACCACCACCCGCCCCCACCTGCACCCCCACCACCCCATATGGCAGTAGACAGTAGTAATCATGGAAGTGGAGCAACAGGCCCTGAGCCTCACTAATCCTCTGCCACACTCCGACACGTGCCACACTGATGCATATACCCATCTTACATACACACACACACACACACACACACACACACACACACTCACGCACACGCACACGCATGGTTATCGAAGACACTATTTATGCAAACATTTATGCATACACACGACAGAGCCACCACATCAACAGCAGCAGACTGACACAAATAGAAGAGAATATTAATAATTTTCTGTTTGCATTACATGTGTGAGGCCAGGTGGACCCACCGCTGGTGCACCGAACAAACCCTGGATTAACTTGCATCATTAAGAACACTGTGTCAAACACACGCACATCTTGTGACTTGCGGCCACTATTTGGCATGCAGCACCCGTAATCCATCTATTATATTACCTATCAGACTGTTTCGAATTGAAATTAAATTTTAAATAAAAAAAAGAAAACGTGATCTTTGGCGCATGTTGACGTGAAACCACAGAAATATCACAAAGAGTGCTTTTTGAACGTTAAAAAAAAAAAAGCACCTTGCACACACACAAAAAGGCACATGCCCTCGCACACACAAATAATAGACACACACACGCTCGCGCTCACAGCCACATGTACACACACAGAACCTTTTCACCGTGACGCACAAGGAGTAAGGGGCTACAATGGCTCTCTTATTGTTAATTGGCCGTTTAATCCCGAGGAATGCGTCTGATTAGTACCCGCCGGTGGGTCAGGATCTTGCTCAACACTCTCCTTCACAATGGACAGGCTGTAACAGAGATCTGGGAGCAGGCACGCGCACACACACTGGCGCATGCACAAACACACACACACATACACACACACACACACACAAATGCGGACAAAAGGTGCGTAGAAGTCACGCAAACGATCAAGCATCGGTACATGTGTGTGCTGACACGCGGGGGCCACGGTGGCCTCACATACCCTCTGCGTTTAACACACACAAAGTGACCACACGTATGCAGCAGCACACCCAGCATGCAACTTCACTGAGGATAAGCCGAGGAGGAACGACAGTCAGATGCAGGAAAAAGGGGTTTTGAGGCCCTTTGCACACTGCCCTCTACTCTTACAGTTAGCTGGCGTGTGTTGTAGCCACTGCTTGTTAAAAGTCACATCAGAGAGGGGAAGAAAGAAATTGTTTTGCATAAATAATGCAATCATAAATTCTGTCAACTTCTAATCATAAATATATATATATATATAATGTATATATATCAGAGCCTGTGTAGCTTGCTAGCTCCTGTGTAGCTTGCTAGCTCCTGTGTAGCTTGCTAGCTCGCTAAACCAAAAGCAAAGCACAGTTACACCATCGACACGACCACGATCTCAACTGACTACATGCTACGCTGCAAAGAACTTCAATTTTACTTTGGCAGTTCGGTATTTAATCAATCAGTATTAGCTTGAAGGATATATTTCCTCATACGCTACTCTTTGTCAGTGCTTCTTCGAAGGCCTGCAGTGTTCTGATCATTCGACAGTGAAAAAGTCACGTCAAAGTTCACCAAAGTAAGCTGCATTAAGGGAATCCACTGTCGTTCCTTTCAAAATAAATTGGATTCTGTGCTGACTGGGCCTTAATATTTGTTTTGGGGTCGAGGGTGGGTGATGCTTGGTGCATGCTACAGTAGTCTGCATGCACCACAGAGGCCATTGTTCCTCAGCTTATTTACTGTAGTGTGAAAAAAAAACCTAAAAGAAATAAAAACAATATTACAGCAGGAAGACATTTTTATCCGTCACTGGTGAGGGATTGGACAGACGAAACACACCGAGAGAAAGGGATGATGGGAAGTCGGACCGGTCGCAGGTGGATAGGTGGGGTCAGAGGTGACGTGGGTCAACGTGTGTGTGTGTGTGTGTGTGTGTGTGTGTGCACTCGTGTGTGTGTGTGTGTGTGTGTGTGTGTGTGTTCTGTAGGAGGTCCAGGCGGGCTGCATCACTGCTGACACACTGCTGCTGGTAAATCCAGCTTAGTATGTCTAAAACAGGCCTACGAAATCTGCCACAGGGCCCCTAATGCTAGCGCCGCTGTCACCCTCAATCACTCACACACACACCTAATCCGCACGCCGTGACCCAGCACGCACACACACACACACACACACACACACACACACACACACACACACACACACATACAGCCTGGCTACCCGATGCCCTGGGCCCATTCAGCTTGGTAGGCAGACCCGGTACCAGGTGACACCAGCCACAGGGTCAACGTTTCCTGTGAGGGGAGGGAGGAAAGGGGGTGATGGCGGAGAGGAAGGAGAATGTGGAGGGGAGGAGTGGGAGTCCGAGGACTTGAGGAAGTGAGGCGAGAGCAGGTGCAGGAGCAGAAAAAAGTTCACGGTGGCTGACAAACACTGAAATCAGTTTGTTAATGACAGAATTTTGTTTTCAGGAAATGTATTAAAGAGAGGAGCCAAAAAAATAAGAAAAATAAGAACCTGAACCGGCAGCTTTACAGAACTTTATAGAGTTTCAGCTCCCTGTGACACTGTTTTGGTTCACTCTCGTGTCATTGTTAGGAAGCGATTTTCAGCTAAAAAGCTGTGAAACCGCTGCAACTGTTAGCGACTGACTGGTGAACTACATAGTGGAGCACGCAGCAACAACAGCAAGACATTTCGAGACCAAAAAACCAGAGCGGAAAGAAGAGCGACACGTGAACAACAATGTCTCTGGACGTGTAAATAAACCACATGAACCTGTTTCCACTGCGTTTACGTCTCACGTGATAAACGTGGCAGGGGTTTTGTGTAAGACTATTTAAGTTCTCCCCCCCCCCCCAAAAAAAAAGCGTATTTCATGTACAAACCCCGTGAGGTGCAGAGGTTAGTTGGGTAAGAGACAAGAAGCATCTAAGAGCCAGCTAGTGAGACAATTTCCACATGTACAAGCCTCCCCCGTGCACTTCCCCGACATGGTGCACTGATTGCTGTGGCTTACATGAAGATTACGTGAAACAACTCCGAACTGTCTGGTTCTCTCTTTTTTTCGGCTCTCATTGCAAAGAGGTTGCCTCTCGGTCCTAACGCTGATTCTCTCTCTCTCTTTTTCTTTTTTTTTCTTCTCAGTTCTCCCAGGTTATCTATCGTGTGCAACGCGGAGAGCCAGACACGAGGACGAGGAGACAAATATCCCAAGTCACCAGTTAGAACACCGACCCTCCCTTTTTTTTTTCCAAATGTCTTTCCTGGCATTTCAAAGGCCTTTTAAGGCCTTTTGCTTTCACCAATGTCCCTTTGTCTCTGTGGATAAAGCTGAAAACAAATACTACACATGCGTGTATTTGATTCATAGCGATGCATCTCTCGTTGTCTTTAAGCTACGGTGCAACAAAAGAAAGGCTTGTAAGTTAAAGTGGACACAGAATTAAGTTAAGAGGCCTATCAATGTAACTGAGGACCGTCTCTCACTAGTGGCTTTAAGGAGACTAGCGGGGCTTTTTGCTGCTCTCACCGAGACAAGCCTCTCAGCATAAATCCTAATTGTGTCTGCCAACAAACTGAGTGTCCACTATTTAACGAACACTGCTCTGTGTCCAAGAAGTGAGTGATTGCGACAGATTAGTCTTGTATTGTTAATGAGCCTGCGACATTGTTATATCCTTTTTAAAATGACAATCTCCCTGGAATTGTGTTGCAGCGACTTTCAGATTGAGGTCCACCGTCACAAACACAAATATAACTCTAATTCACACGATGCCTCGCAGGAAAGTGAGAATAAATATATAATAAATAAATATTGTAATATTAATGTGTCAATGTGTAAAAAAAAAAAAAAAAAAGGTATATTTTTCACGTGTCAAACCTGTAAAAGTGATCAAATTCTGTAAATCCGCAGCTTTTTTCCTCAACGTGTCACCTTCTACTTTGAATAAAGTAAAACCAGACCGCTGTTCTCTCTGTTATTGGATGCATCAGTGTTTTTAGTGGGAATATGTGTGCAACCAGAAATGCTTCTGCAGTCACATCGCAAGTGACAGTCGGTAATTGAACAGGACGTTGATCCGTATCCACAGATTGGTGGAAACTCAGAGACGGACACACACACGCACGCACACACGCACGCACGCACGCACGCACACACACACACACACACACACACACACACACACACAGAGAGGCACACATAACAGAGGCACACATAACAGAGGCACACATAACAGAGGCACACATAACAAGATGTCATGCCAGGATTTGCGGCCTGACACACGTAAACACCGAAGACTCGGAAGTATAATTGTTTACGAGGGTCAAAATAGATTTCCCCAAATAGACAAGTACACGGAGAACCACCCTGAGTTCTGTTCTGAAATATACTTTAGAGGGAGTTACAGATGCAACATTGCCATCTAGTGGTCATGAGAAGTATCTCAGGGTCATCGACAGTGGGAGGAATTAATGCAACGTGGACATGCCGAATGCATTTCAGTGCGATTTCAAGTATAAAACTATGTTACTGTTGTACTATTACTATCATTGCCGCTAAAATTAGAGTATATTAGAGTGTTTGCTGTTTATCCCCGCGTGAGCCTCAGTGGCTGCACTGCTTTGCCCCTCGTCGACTCGTTTCCAAAATCCAAAATAGTTTGTTGGAGTAACCTCAGTCCCGTCTTCGCCCCATCGATGAAGGAACTGACCTTCTACCAGACAACCTCAGGTCATGTTGTCACCTCACTGGCGCCACCTGCTGTTCAACAAGGGGAATTTTCTTTCATCAGGATATTTGTCAAACTTTTGGCAAATAAACCTGAACCATCTATTTTAGTGCTAAAAGTTGATCGTTTTCTTAATATAATTGATTTAAATCAAAACAGCACAGTGTTTCCGGTCTTCTTTTCAGTTCTGTTTTATTATAACTTTTGTTTTAAAGTATTGCAATGAAGTTTGATGGATGTTTTTATTACAAGTGTGGAGATGACAACAAGGCCGAGTGTTAAAAAACATAAAGTAAATAAGCTGTATGACAAATATTCTGTACACATTCAAACAAAACTAGTTAAAAGTCATACAAAATAACTAGGACCCAGAAACCTTTGTGTTTCAAACATGGAGATACGTTGCAGAGAATTTGGGAGGAATGTGTTGCTTGCATTGTCTACAAAAGATGGTTTAACATTGCATTATTTTCATGTAAATTTTAATTTTTAAAACAGGCCCACTTGAAATGTCTGACAATCGAACATACATCAATCTTTAATAACAGAGTTTCTTGCATGATTAACCTCCCAGGACGCATTGGTGCGTGCTTTCGTCTTCAGACTGTTGCTAACGGTGCTGCTAAAAATGGGCTAAATGAAGCAATGAAACACTTCGATGAGTCTGGTCGGAGGTTTGTGAGGACACCTTTACTCCCGCTCTGCGATGGCAACCAGGTGGGCTTCAATCTCGTCCTCCGACAGCATGCTACAGGAAGTGAGGGGGGAAGGAAAATGAAAATTGGAGTAATAACCAGAGGAGTAAAACAAAGAGTAAGGACTGAACAGTGAAAGCCGCACGGCAGATAATAACTTTAAAAAAACCGACGTCAAAAGAGTAAAATAAAAAATTTATATATCTGCATTTTAATAAAACTAAAAGACAATGCACTCTACTTGTTTTTCCAGTCCTGGCATCCATCATCATCAGAGTAAATCCATCATACAACTCCTGACTACTTGATAGAATAACAAAGTCTAATCTTAAAGGGCCGGTGTCCCCGTGCGGTCTGTCCGTACTGGGCCACAGTAGAAAACATGGCGGCTCATTCCAAGGTAACAAAAACACAACAATTCTTATTTTCATTTTCTTATATTACATCCCATTTCTGTCAACAGACCTCCCCAAAATGCTTCACACTGTGCCTTTAAATAAATTGACAGTAGGTCTCAGTGAAGTTACCTGAACTTAGGTTTCTCTATGGTGACCACGCCGATCTCCACCTCATTGGCCTTGAAGTCCATGGACAGGACAGAGGACAGGCATGTTATAGCCATCTGGAAAGAAGGAAAGTCAGGTGAGTTTCCTCAAACACACAAGACGCCTGATTGAAGGTTTTTCGCGAGGTTTCCCCCTCTCACCTGTACGACCCTGTCATGGGTCAGCTCTGGCTTTTTCTTCAGTTTCTTCTCCAGGTAGCTGTTGGCCTCGACCTGTTTGGCCCCGACCGCCGTGGCTCTGAAGCCACAGTAGTAGCCGGCGGGGTCACACTTAAAGAGGACCGGACCCTGCTGGGGGTCTATGGCCGCCATGATCATACCTGCAGAGAGCAGAAGAAGCAGAAGAGGAGGGTTGAAAGAAGGCAAAACCTTCACGTCATCATGAGGAAGACGTCCCTCAGATTACGAGGATATACTGTATGTTTACTGTATGCAAGCTATTACATTTAAATGGGATTAGATATCTTAAATGTGCTTTTTATGATTTATGAAAAAATAATATGTGACTGTACCATCATTAAACACATTAATGCTGGTGGTAATATTGACATTTCTTACCAAAATCAGTATTTCATGGTTGAAAATGGCAAAAGAAATGTTGTGTACTTTTTTAAATCAGCATTAATCTTGTAAGGCCGATTCCCAGAAAGAGTCGACGGCTAAAGGACAAATCTACGCCGTGAAATAACAGAACGTCATCGCCCTCTAAACGCCCTCTAAACAGAACAAAAAAAGATCGAACAAGAAAGAGTGGGTTGTTGATGAAGAGGCAGAAATCAAGACGCCCGACTCACAGCAGCCGAGAGGCCTCATTTCGGCGTTCTGCGTGTAGACCTGGGAGATTTCCGCCAACCTGCGACACAACATGTCCGCCATGATGTCGTAACCAAACTTATATTTCCATTCTCCTGCTTCCGCTCGCGCCCGGTGAACCTGGGAGCGACTGTCCCCTGCAGGAGACAGGAGAGGGTGCATCGGTGTCACTTTTTTTTTTTTTAAACCAATATTAAATGATCCTGCAGACATAATCACAGTGAGGATATCACCCAAAATAATGCCCCATAAACTGTATATCACACCATGTCCACCAGTTGTTATATTTGAAATAGAAGAAGCCCGGCTTTCTGATCCGGGTCACATCTGTTCATGATCATTATATCAAAGTATTAGAGTCTAAGTATTAGAAACAATGACACTTACCTCCGTGCCCGGTCATCACACAGCCAATGCGAGGGGTTAGTTTGAACATGTTGGTCACAGTGGAAGAGTCCAGCAGCTTGTCCTGCAGTCAGGGGGAAAGACAACGCATTCAAAAATAATTATATTATGGCGACATGTCTCAATGCACGTCTCAAATATCGACGCCGCATTTACAACAAACACGTTATGCTCAGATAAAACGCACCGATTGTGATGTTCAGACATTGAAATTGATAGGGAATGGACAAAAGTTAACTTTGTCTTTGTCCCGCCAAAATAAAAGTAGTCTCTGGGTTGGAAATGTGAGGACTTGCATTTGTTTTCATGGCAGCGTCTTGTTCATATACTTGAATGTCAAGTCAGCAACAAGCTGGAGTCACGACTCCTGACAGGCTTCACTGCTTCGCTTGGACTCAGATCATCATCATCCAAGTGAGTGTGTGTGTGTGTGTGTGTGTGTGTGTGTGTGTGTGTGTGTGTGTGTGTGTAATATCTCACAGGTATTTTCTTTTGTGTGACCACGACCACGGTGTCTATCCCCCGGATGCCCACAGACGTCAACCCACTGTGGGAGATGGCTTTGAAGGCATACTCTGCGTGACAGCACATGTGACACACAGACAGAATGAAACATTAAAAAAAATTGAATAGCAGATATTAATATATTATATATATATATATATATATATATATATATATATATATATGCAGGATTTGATATCCTGTTTGCACCTTCTCCAAAAGCACATTAGCGTATTGAGGAACAAGGTAACGACTGCAACTAATTAACAAAACTGAATTTAACATACTTTAAAATGTTAAATCATCACCATCTTGGTTTTTGCAACCAGAAGTGATAGGGGAGGATGGAGACCACTGAATAAAATATTTTTAGGATACCGAAACAGTTACAGTTAACTTTCATAGACTGACAAACCACAGAGAAAGGCCACAGAAAAGTGTATTTTTACTCTAAATGGGACCAACATGCACAAAATTAACATTGTGCTGCATTGAAATTAGCGATTGAGGCTACAAACTGTCGATATTTTGAGGTAATATATCAAGTGAGAAGTGGGATCATTCTCTACTAAAGCCGATAGATAATCTTTATTATCAACAACTAACCAACTACCCAACTCTCAGTTGTGTATAGTAATGTGGCCAAATAAGCTTCTATAAATCTGCCTGAAAAGCGGTCTGAAATATTATATTATATGATCATATTATATTATTATACGAAATAAAAATGGATGCAAACGTTGACGCTGACGTCACTGCACCGGACCAGCTAAGAACTTTTCCATTACTACAACGTGCTTGTGAGTATCCTGCAACCTATTAATAACATGTTTCCTACTATTTGGTAGTGGTATATACTTCTCTCGTGCAGTGGAAAGTAAATAAAACACCGGAGAAAGAGTCTCTCTTACCGACTTGGTAGAGGCGGCCATCCGGAGAAAATATGGTGATGTGTCGGTCGAAACCTGGGTTCGAACCTCGAGACATGTTTTCTCTCTCCTGGTGACCTCGGATGAACTTCACACGGCACCTAAGGTGTATCTTTATATTTTAGACGGTCAGTCGAGAGGAACACAGCATGCTTTAGCTGCTAAAGAACGAGACGCGGGATAATGGAGCTACTTCCCGGAGAGAGTTTCTCTTTTTTTATTTTACTTTCTCTTTCATTTATAGTTCATGGAGAGGTGGGGGCACCGGCCTCGCGACTATTGGATGGGAGGGCGGAAATAAGGAAATCAAGTGACTCTACAAGTTAGACTGGCCCTCTCTCTCTCTCTCACTCTCTCTCTCTCTCTCTCTCTCTCTCTCACACACACCTGTGAAACTGGAATTGTGTCGGCAGAAATATTAGTGGGAGGGTTGAATGGAGAGGAGCGAGCCACCGACATCAGACATCCATCTCTCTCTCTCTCTCTCACTCTCACTTGGCTGCCACACACACACACACACGCACACAGACACACACACACACTGGGCCAAATGTCGGGCCGCAGAGTTGGCTTCTGTCTCAGCGATAAGAAACGCAGGAGGATTAACCTGGACGCCTTTGCAGTCTTCTGCGAGTAAGTGGAAGCCAACTTTTAAAAAAATAATAATTTAGAGCTGGTTGTCTATCTGGTAAAAGGGAATGAGCCCCCTTCACCCCCTGAAGAGATATTCAAGGGGGTCCCATGATACATGTATTTATTTCATTGTATTTAACGCAGTATATATCTCAGAGGACGTTTAACTGTTGTACTAATATCCTCTCTATAATATAGTGTACACAGTTGTGCAATTCTTTATCAACATGAATGATTGACGAGCTGTATTGCTACAGGACAAGCTCCATTCATCGGCAACCCTGTTCAGGTGACTCCTGTGTTATCGCCTCCATTCAATTATAAAAATGTTTGTGTTGTTGTTTTCTTCTTCTTGCAGGGGCCACGGAGTGGAGGTGGTGGAGGTACGTGTTTGTATATTAAATCAATATAATATTAAATATTAATAATGATGGCATGTGGCTGTGTGTGTGTGTGTGTGTGTGTGTGTGTGTGTGTGTTTTTGCATTTTTGATCAATGATTTTCTTTGTCTAGATGCCAAAACACACACACACACACACACACACACATTCTTTTATTCCAGAGGTTAAGCAGTTTTAGTATGACAGTAGTTTGGGAACACACACACACACACACACACACACACACACACACACACGCCATGTACAGGTGTCCACAACTCTAGTAATCAATGTCACAGCCACCTGCAGCCCCCCCTCCTCAATCTCCTCGTGGCAAAACTGTAAACAATGGCCGCCTGGTTGTAACTGCTCAGACATTTCACTGTATGTGAATATCTGCACAGGAGCAAGAGAGACTTTTTACACACACAGTTCAGTTTAAGTAAAGAGGTAGTGGCTTTCAGACTTGTGGTAGGTAACACTCTTTGAGGATGTTACCATGGTGACCGAAACTGAAATGACAAAACACACTATTCAAGTACTTATACTGGGTCTTTACATTAATATTCCATAAAATTCCCAGAACGTGCTGCTGAAATCATCCGTGTCTTGTTATTCAAGGATTCAAAGATTATTTATCGTCGTCACGCAACAGGTAGCGCAATGAAATACAGTTGTAGCCCATTTGTTACACGACAAACACACGACAAACAAAACCACTCAGACACAGTAGGACATTCCTGTAGTGCATATTTTTCATTTGCATCACAAAGAATGTAAACAGCAGGCAACAAAAGCATGTCTCTGGTCAGATAACATCTATCCACAAGAGTCCTGCTCTCCTGGTCCTGCTGTCCGCCACCAGGCCAGGAGCATGCTGGGTAGCGGAGCGGCCTCGGGGGCCCGGCTCCGGTATCGGCTCCGGTCTCGGCTCTCCTCCCCCGGGGGCCGTTTGGTGGCGTTTGGTCCGGCAGGTCTGGCTGGTTGTGTCGGCCGCTGCTCTTCCAATCCCCACGCTTCCTTTTCACATGTCGACGAGCGCTTTCATTCCATGAGAGATACTAATGACACGACAGAATAAAAACGAGTAACGCACATACGGTTGACGCATAGCTCCTGGGAGAGCCTGTGACTCATTAAGCACAGGTGTAACTAAGAGGATGAATCATGCTGCTGTCATGCCCGCGACAGGGCTCTGCTGTGGGACGGAGCTATAATCGGTGTTAGTAGTTACACCTGCTTTTCTTGCTGTGACTCATCTGTGATGACGGAGGCCAGCGTCGCCTTTGTTTTATGGTACGAGACGTAAGAGTCAAGAGTCCTAAATATAGAATATTCTTCGACTCTGAACGAGAGTTCAGCATGAGCATAATAATCTATCGTAGTATACGTCCTTTACATACATTACCCACATTTAAGTAATATCAAAAGTATTGTAGTTAGACAGAACCACTATGTAGGATGTAAAAGTGTATTTTTTTTTTTTTTCTGTCCGTCAGATTGACCTCACTCGGCCTCTGGTGCACCAGGGACCCTTCGACGTCATCGTTCACAAGCTGTCTGATGTCATCGTGGAGGCCGAGCAAGACAGCCAATCACAGCTGCTCCTCGCCAACTTCCAGGTTTGCTTCTGTCCCCCTGAGGCCTTTTTTTATTTTTATTTTATCAGTTCATGATTCATGCTGTAAGAATCTGTCTCTTTACATTGCAGAGCTACGTGTCGGCTCATCCCACGACGGTTCTCCTGGACCCGTTGCCCGCCATGACCCAGCTGCTAGACCGCTTCGCCTCTTGCCAGATCATGAGCAAGCTGCACAAGTCGCTCCGAGGTGAAGTGCGGCTTCATGGCACTTACTGTCCTTTTCTGCTGCTTGTAGATACTTATTAACCCTCGCCTCTCCTCTTGTATGCCGTCCAGCAGACTGGGGCATCTGCAGTCCTCCTTATCTAGAGATCCACCGTGCCAGTGACCTGCCTTCCATCCAACAGGCTTTGATGACCCAGGGCCTCAGCTTTCCTCTCAGTCAGTTCACTCTCTATCTGCCTTTCACTTCCTTAGTCATTTAGTTCTTATATGTTCAATTTAATTACTTTTGGATTAACTGCGAGGAAACCACCTGAAGCCTGAAAGCTCGTCGGACGTACTTGTCAGATTATTTGGGAGCAGTCTCCTTCCTTCCTCTTTTGCTTCCACCTTATTAATTATGACAGACTTTTTCCCTCCCCAGTTTGTAAAACCAGAGTGGCACACGGCTCCCTTTCCCACGAGGTGAGTGGATTCGCTTGAGCGTCGGACTTCACGGTTGTTCCCTCCTTGTTCATTTTTTAATCCCTGTGCCTAATATCTGTGTGCGTTGCAGATGTCTCTGATCTTCAGTGCCGGCGGTCTGGCTGAAGTCCACCCTCCGTGTGTTCTCCAGAGCTTCGTCAACCACGGAGCCGTCCTGCACAAGGTGTTCGTGGTGGGAGACAGACACTTCTGCGTGGAGAGGCCTTCCCTCAAGAACTTCCCCTCAGGACCCTGTGGTCAGTCTGCACCTGGTCGACGAAATACGTCAGATATTCCCGTTTCTTTCCTTCCCTTTCCTTCCCCTATTCGGTGTTGTCCTTTCCTTTTCATCCCTTTGCCCCCCTTCCTTGTCCTTTACTTTCCTCTCCTCCCTTTCCTCCCATTTATTTTCCTTTCCTTCTCTTTACGTTCTTGTCCTTTTGGCTTTCATTCCCTTTTCCCGCCTCGTCATGTCCTTCCGTCTCCTGTCTTTTCCTTGCCTTTCCATTACTTTGCTTCCCTATACTTGTCCTTTACTTTATTTTCCTTCCCTTTTTTGTCTTGTCCTTCCCTTTCCATCCCCTTGCGTCCCTTCCTTGTGCTTTACTTTCTTCTCCTTCCCTTTCATGCCCCATCTTTTAAGTTCTGTCTCTTTACCGACTTGTCGTCTCCTGTCTCTCCCTTCCTTCCATTTCCTTTCCTTCCCTTCCCTGCCTTCTACTATGTTGTCCTTTCCTTTCCCGCCATGTCCCGCCGTGTCTTGCCTTGTTACGCTACTTTGTTGTTCTTTGCTTATATATGTTCCCTGTTTCCTCTCCATTTGTGATTTCTCTCTGCATCCAGACAGGAAAACCATCTTCTTCAACAGCCATCAGGTGTCAAAGCCAGAGTCAAACTCTGATCTCACAGCTGTAAGTGATAATACTTTATTAATACCCATTCTCTCACGTTGATATCCTTACCTAAGCGCCGATATGTCTGCAAAACTAAGGTGCACATACGACGTGTAAATAGTTTGACGTAGTCGTCTACATTCACAGGTAGACCCTCAGCCATTTGGCTGAAACCCACCCTAAACATGTCCCCTCTTCCCTCCCGATCTCTAAGCTGGACGAGCAGATGCCGTGCCTGCCTCCTCCCAGCTCCGAGGCCGTGGCCGCCCTGGTCACAGAGCTCCGGGTTCAGCTCGGCATGGCCCTGTTCGGCGTGGACCTCATCATCAACATCCACACACACACCCTCACCGTGATCGACATCAACATCTTCCCAGGTACGGCACAGGCGGAGGCACAGGCGGCACATGGCGGCCTCAGTGACGTGCACTGATTCTGATTCTCTCTCTCTCTCTCTCTCTCTCTCTCTCGCTCTCTCTCTCTCTCAGGCTATGAGGGAGTGCCTCAGTTCTTCTCCTCCCTGCTCAGCCACATCGAGTCGGTGTTGGACAAACGGGCGTCTGCTGATTCTCCTGAGTCAACGCAGACTACAGGAGGTTCATCTGCTGCAACCAGCGGCCTTTAAGCCACCTCAGTGCCTCATCAGCCTCCCGGGGCAAGTAAAGTCATCGGCGTTGGCTTCCACTAAAACACGTTATTTATATGTAGTCCGTGACATGACTTGAACCTAAACTGTATCGCCTGTAAAATGACACGAAGAATGTTGTACCTTTTTAAGTGATTTTACTCTTTTTACAAACCAAACAGATGACACGTAATGTTTTAATACACTTTCTGTTTATTGATTGAAGCATATAAGAAGATACAGCAGGCACCAAATACAGCAATCTGATTGGCCAGTACTATTACAAATGGTGTTTTCCTTAATATTTTTTTCACTTGTTATTCAAAATGTCTTCTATGCCCATATTTAGACCCCCCTCCCCCAGAGACATTTCCTTTCTTGCTGGCTTGTAAGATACATTTTGTGGAAAAAGTTTAGCATTAATATAGAAAAAAAGAAAACTACAGTACATTATTATTTTTGTTTCCATTTATTCTCAAGTGAACAAACACCTCATCTTTGGAATAGACGGTAATGAGCTCATCAGTGTTGCCTGACGATGTGTGTTATCACCACGTGTTTACACAAGTTGACCGACCCGGCGACCTCGCCAGTGTTCAAATACAGACATGTTTTGTAAATCTTGGCTGTGTAGAAAAAGAGAGATTATATCCGCTATACGAGTACTCTATGATGCACTTTGATAACATATTAAAATACATGAAATAATTCATTATTTGGCTAATTATTGCATTCACATGTGCTGTAGTCTATATTGTGTTATTGCAGTAAGTGGGCCTCCAATGGTTAACCCTGTAAATCCTGCACTGTGTGCATTTCCACCCTGTGTCCTCTTGGGGGCGCTGTTGCTTCATATTTTCCTATGACCTTGGCTTACAGACCTTGATATCTGATATTTACACGAATGACACGACGGCCACGGGACACCACCGAGCATTTACCGACGCTATAGTCGGCGTCGCTGTTACCAAAAGACAACAAAATGGCTTTAGTGACTCCCTCTTCCCTCGTCTCCTCCTTGGCTTGTTAAGATAAGAGTGCAAAGCTGGCTGAGAACCCGGAGTGACACTTTTAGACCTTGTAAGCTCTAAGCACATTGCATCCTGTGGCCACACGCTAGCCACGCCCCAAGACAAACTTAACATCTGACCCCGAGTGTCGGAGAGGTCAGCGTCCTCCGTGCTCTGTCCGTGTCACCCTGGTTCGTCACAAACAGTCGGGTTTAACAGTGCGAGAGCCAAATGAAACGCAATCCTTTGTTTCTACTTTATCGCCAAAGAAACTGAGAGGAAATCACGACTGACGCCCGTGTAGAAACATCAGTAATACCTATCGTTAACAGTCGGAACAGCAGGAACAGCTTACACATAGTTATCAGTTATTGCACAAAATATATATATATATACATATATATATATATATCGAAGTACACGTATTACTTATAGAAGGGAATCTGTTTTCCCCCGTCAAGAACACACCATCGAGGATGATTCCTTCAGAGAAAAGAAGCGCTGCTTGCCGGTGTGCGCATGACTCACGTTTCAAAGATGATGGCGTTTGTGTGGTTGGCAATCTGCAGTCAAAAGTAAGATTTGAATCAAAAGTGCTGGAGGCTTTGCATCTATGGTGTTTTACAAATCACCCGTCTACCATACAAACAGCATTCACAGGTACCGAGACAGGGACACGAGTGGAGATGGACACGCGGAGCTTCTTTTTTTTTTTTTTTATAGATTTTCTGGGGAAAAAAGAAATGCGTCGCTTTTTTTCCTCAACGCGAGGAAGCGGTGACAACCTTTTCCAGGTAATATGAAAGCACAAATCAAACAACAAGTATGTACAGTTTCTACGATTGGCCGTTTACAGATTCAATTTCTCTGAGTGCTGCGGGGATCTGACGGCTGTGAAATGGAAAATGGGTAAAAGGTGTGCGTGCGTGTGTGTGTGTGTGTGTGTGTGTGTGTGTGTGTGTGTGTCTTATCCTCTGCGAAGCTCCCTCAGCTCTGCAGCGACTTTGCGCAACTCTGCTTCAATCTCCAGCAGCTCCTGAGGACCGAAGATATGAGAACGTATGATCCAGCAATACAGGACACACAACACAGCCCGCAGATAACAGTGAGAACATTATTTACACGTCCGATGAAAACTACTAGATCCCCTCTGGTCGGTAGAGTGACGGACATAAAAATAAATTAACTTGTAATTACTCTTTCAGCTACCTCGTACATATTGAAAATGCTTCAAAAAGGGTTAAAACTATAACAGCAATAAACATCTTTAAAACGGTAAATAACAGGGAGAGCTTACGAGATCTGTGGAGTGTTGCATTCTGGGTGTGAGGATGCAAACGTCATTGTTTCTAGTGAATACCGCTGAATACCGTGCGAGTGAGCCAAGGCTAATGAAACTCTGAACAACAACATATTGTTGGAAAGATTATTTTGTGGCCTTTTAGTCGATGCTGGTGATAACTGTCGGATTCTTTTGTTGGTACCGTGTTGTTTATAGTTTATACCTTGTTACAAATCAACAAAAGGCTTTTATTGATTGATAAGGTCAACTGAGTGAGTGTTTACTCAAGTGGCAGTCAGGGAGAAAACTTCAACCATACCTCAGTAATTCATGAAAATAAAATTTAAAAATGTTTTCTTTTTCTTTCAAATTAATCTGTGAATTAATATTTTTCTATTCACAGCCCAGAACAAGCCCACCGTCCCACATTTAACAAAATTGTGCCTTATTAAATTATTTCTATTACTGTTCATGAAGTCTGTGAGTAACATATTACCTACACATGTGTCCAGGTGTGGAGAGGCGAAGCCCCGCCCCTTCTGGGACATTTTTGTGAAGAAAATAAAATATGTTGTACAAATATTTTTTTATGCTGTTTGTATTTTTGTCATGATTTACACATTAGACGTTTGCAAATTAAACGTCATATGTTTAATTCATGGCACAATTCAAACGTTATTAAAATAAATATTTGTCTCTAGCCATTGACGATCATGAGGTACCATTCAACCGGAAGGGGCGGGGCTTCGCCTCTCTCACAGTCACACATTACTTGCACCACCTTACCTCCCCTTCGTCTTCTTCGGCATCACCCTCCTCGTCGTCTTCCTCATCCTGCCCCTCCCCATCCTCTCTAACGTATTCATCCTCGTCTTCCTCGTCTTCCTCCTCGTCGGCATCCTTGTAGTGCTCGCGCTCAAACTGCTGCGTGGCTTCGTCGCTCGCCTTCTCCATCACTCTCTTCTGCTGCGGCTCCTTCACCTCCGCCTCCTTCTTCTTCTCCACCTCGTTCTCCGTCTTCTCCCCGGGCCCCTTGTCGCCTTCGCCCTCCTTCTTCTTCTCCTCCGCCGGCCTCTGATCCAAGGCGTCCTCTTTCTTCCCGCCTTGCGTCTCCTGCTCCTCCTCCTCCTCCTCCTTCACCCGCTTCATCTTCCTGACGAGTTCGTCCAGCTCCTCCTGCTTCTCCTCCCGCTCCCTCTCCTGCTCCAGCTTGCTCTTGCTCTCCTGCTCCTTGAGCAGCTCCTTCAGCTCCTTCTCCACCTTCTCCCTCTCCACCATCAGCTCCACCTCGCTCTTCCTCCTCTCCTCGATCCTCAGCTTCTCCTCCTCCTCCGCCGGATCTCCCTCCTTCACCTTGTCCTCCTTTTCCTTCTTCTCCTCCTCCTCCACCTCTTCCTTCTCCTCGGGCGCGGAGCCCTTCTGGATCTCCCTCTCCTTCACCGCCTCGTAGCGCTTCTTCTTCAGCTCCTTCAGCAGCTCCTTGAGCTCCTCGTCGTTCCTCTCCTCCTTCCCTTTCTTGGTGATCTCCTCGGCCAGCAGCTCCTCGAGCTCCTTGGCTTGCTCCTCTTCCTTGTCCCGCCCTCTGTCTTCGATGCGTGGCTCCTCCATCATCTTCTCCTTGGCGTCTCCTTCCCCCGTCTCCTTCGGAGGGGCGGTCCCGTCTCTCTCCTCCTTCGCCTCCTCGTCCCCTTGCTTGAAGTCGCTCTCGTCGTCGGCCAGGTTGTACTCGTATCGCTCCTTCCCGTCGTCTCGCTCCGTGTCCGTCTCTGGATGTGGGATTTTGGGGATGAAGACACATCACTTCTCTCGCAAAAAAAAACTGACTTTTACATTCATTTCATTCCAAAAATAAATAAATAAAACGAAAACACTAAATCAGAGATGCTTTGTTGTGTCAGTGTGCGTTTGGCCGTACCATCGTCGGCCAGCCTCTGCAGCTCCCTGAGCAGACCCTGGTGTCTCTGCACTTCATCGAGCTCCTCTGTCAAAACAACGACACGCAACACTTCAATCATACAAAAGCACGACCTCAAAAATATCTAGAACACAGAATAAATAAGTGTTGTTGTTGTTGTTGTTGTTTTTTCAGCAAATAAGTCAAAAGACAAACAACAGATTAATTAGTTCATCTTATCATTCCGAGTCATTTTTTTTAAATTGAAAGTTTATCAATCAAACATTTAAGTCTGTAACATGCCAAAAAAATAGTGAAAAATACTTCGTTGAGCTCTAAATACTTCCAGTATTGCTGAGCAGGTAATTAGAGATGTCACCTGCTAGCTGTGGGCCACACTCGTGTTGCGGCCCGTCTTCGTTCAGAGTCTCCTGAATGATACATTCAACCTATGTCAAGAAAACACAGACACGACTGGTGTTTGAGACATTTAAAAAGAATAATAATAATAAACTGAACGATGCGGGGGAAACAAATGAGGACTTGTTTCTGACCTTTGCATCGTCGAGGGGGGAGGTGACCGGCCGGCTTCCCACTGAGGCCGAGGAGGGAGAGAGAGAGAGAGAGAGAGAGAGAGAGAGAGAGAGAGAGAGAACACAGATCAATACATTCAGCATTTCTGGCATCAGCAAAGAGCCGCACCACGGATGAGCTGTGTGGGAGCTGTTCCCTCATTAAGGTAAGCACACGGTTACCTGGTGGAGCGACACAGCAAAGAAGCTTACTCCACCCTCCCTCCCTCCATCTCCCTCTCCAGGATGCAGATATTCCCAAAGGCTTTAGCTCACAGGTAGTTTCCCACCAGGGCTAAATCAGCCCCCCCCCCCCCCTACCACCACCACCACCTGCCAGCAGATCGTTAAAGGCACACTAAGCTTTTTCTCACGGAGATGTGTTGAATCACACACGGATGTAAATGTCAGTATAGATCACAATCCATGTTCATCTTGCATCCGCCCGTGAACCTTTTTTTTTTTTTATGAAATATTTTTGTTATGCACCGGGTGTACACACACGTTTTCTGTTGAACTGACACCGAAATACTTCATTAATCTCGACTGGGATCCAAGACGGGAACTCAGTTTGGGCCTTCACTGACTCTGCAAATGTAAGTTTTGGTCTCAACTGTGTGTCAGCAAACAGCCAGATCAGTACAGATCAGAATCAATAGGACTAATTGATAACCCCCCCCCCCTTTCCCCCACCCCCCTCCCTCTCCCTCTCTCTCTACAGACACGTGAGCTCTCCATGTCCATGTGATGGACCGCTGGGACACCCCGGCCTCATAATTAAACCTGTGATCTGGCTCTGCTTTTTTTTGGCTTGTCCTGCTGCCCAACCAAACCATCAGAAAACACGTCTGTCCCAAAACAATAAAGGGACATATTGATTATAAAAAAAACAGAGCCACATCTGAGTCAGGACTACATTACACATATATGCGCAATAATTAGATTATTCCTCATTTTTGGCATTTAATTGCAGAGGCAATGTAGTGGTATAAGACCATGACAGTTGCTGCTCCTGTGACGTGTATATTTAGTTGTACTTCGTGTGGGCGTGGCTCGACAGTGATCGTCTTCACGCACTGTGACAGTCTGCTCTATGTAGGTTATCTCCCCGTGTTGCTGTTATAACGCAGCGCGTAACACCACCGCAGACCCCTTATTGCCCTATTTCCACATACGCACGTCTCCGCGGAGGCAGACGTCCCTCTGATATTAACACTCCGCAGCAGAATACACTTTGTTGTTGTTTGTTTTTATTTAAAACAAACTAATTAACCACATTTTCGCCGCAGCTTGACGCATGTCATCGTACAGCGCGCGCGCGCGCGCACACACACACACACACACACACACACACACACACACGCACACCTTTCCGCTCACCTGTGCGGAGCGTTAATTCGCATTTATTGTCATTTCAAGAGGATTTGGTTAAAACACTATAAATATACGTTGCGTTTAAAAATGTCCACCGAGCAGAAACCGGCGGCGCGAGCCCCGACAGACGGACACGTTAAAGGTATTTGGCGCACAAGTAATTATGCAACAACGCTTTTGTTTAGCCCGTTAAGTCTAAACCCCTCGAGGCTCGGTCGCTTTAAACACACACACACACACACACACACACACACACACACACACACACACACACACCTGCCGTCTGCCCCTGAACGTCTTATTGTGACGCGTTTGGTTCCGACCATAACGCGGGTTACATGCCGGTAAAAGACAATAACGGGGGCTCCAGATGAGGCGGTGTGGCGCGAGGAAGATGAGGCTCGTCTCCGGCTCAGCTACACTCGCATTTTGTGCCGTCATTTCATGCACACACACTTACACGCACACACACACACGCATGCACGTACACACACATACTGTATGTGTTCAATGCACGTGAGAAATAGTCCGCTTACCCCCGACGGCAGCCCAGAGAAAAACCGCGGTTATCAGAATTCCCATAGGATCCGGAAAGTGAGGCTCCTGCAGGAGATAACCTTGAAAATAACGGGATGGATCTTCTTCACACACCCGCCGAGCCGAGCGAGGTGGAGCCGTGTGCGCGCGTGTGCGTGCGCGCGCGCGTGTGTTTGTGTGTGTCAGGTGACTTGAGACCAGATCAGAGCCCAGACCCTGTTAAGGTGCCAGAGATGTCAGCTGGTCGTCCTGTACTTAAGAGTGTGTTAACAAAACGTTTAATATGCGATGATGGTTATGTATGTTTGTGTTTCTTATTGTTGTGTCATCTCTCTTGTGTACATTGTTATTGCTTCTATTTTTACCATATAAAGTGCCTTGAGTGCCTTTTAAAGTGCTATACAAATAAAATGTATTATTAATATTATTAATAATATTAATATGCTTCTCAAAGCTATAGACTATTTGAATAATAATAATAATAATAATAACAACAATTATTAATTTATAAAGCACTTTTAAAATCAGATTTTACATTTTACAAAGTGCTCTGACAAACAAAGCAATTATATAACAGCTCGAGTGAAACATTAAACACATTATCTGTAATCCCGCTATATGCAAACCCCACTCAATATGCCCAGAGAGAATATTATTATTACAGCTATTATACCAGAATAAATAAACATCCATCACCTCCCCTGGCTGCTAATTAATTACTTCAATTACATTAATTATTGATACTTCGCAACAGCTGGTAGTGTAACACACATTAACAGGCGTGTGTGTTCGTGTGTGTGTGTGTGTGTGTGTGTGTGTGTGTGTGTGTCACCTCTGGGAGCACTTTCTTTGTTTTTGTTTCCTGTTCTCCATCTACAGCCCCCTCCTCAAGGTCACAAAGTCATTCAGTTTCTTTGCTCGTGCATTTATAATGTGTTGGCCAGTAAGAAATACATGACGCAGAAATTAAACACTTATCTTTTATTGGTTATTCGTTATCGTGGTCCCTCCTCGTGACGTTTTGAGGCGCAACATTCACGATTTCACGGCATTCAACCAAATAGGACATAAATATATTTACAGTGACAGGAACCCGCATTGTTAAAGGTCGGACCCACTGCCTCAAAACATCGATGCACTCAATTAAATTCCTTTAATTTAGAGAACATCATTAGACCTATCAATGCGTCTTAAAGGGACAGTTCACCCAAAATCAAAAATATATATATCTCCTCGTATCTGTAGCGCTATTTATCAATCTAGCTTATTTAGAGAGGTCTCTTTCTCTCTACAACGGGACGAGATGAAAAAAAAAAAAAAAGACATTTCAAAAACTCAACAGCAAAGTCTCTTTCCAGAAATCATGACTCGAGATAATCCACCGACCTCGTTGTGAGCAGTTTCATGTAGGAACTATTATCTTTCAGCCAGAGTCCCTTTAAAGATGTGGAATGGGAACCGGCTCCCCATCGCAGGTGTTTGCAGGTGTGTGTGTGTGTTTTTATTCGTGTCATCTGGTTTTGGGAGCGGGCCGCGGTGGTCGACTGTGCTGGTTGGGTCCGATGTATTTCAGGGGCGTGTACTTCGGGGTCTCGATGACTTCGATGCCCAAATACGGCTGCAGGGCTCGGGGGACACGCACCGTTCCTTCCTGGGGAGAAAGACCAAAACATAAGAAGCATCATTAATAACACATACGATAAAATAAAATAAAATGTCTTGAAGTTTGAAGTAAATATGTTGAAAGATATTTTTGAAGTTTATTGGGTTGAAGTTAATCCCAAAGAACATTTTATTTGTTCTAGTATTTGACATCTAATGGCCCATTTTTTAATGGAAGATTTGAAATGCCTAAATGAAAACAAACAAAACTCATTAAATATATTACACACAAAAAATATTTAATTAAATGAACGGGTAAAAATAAAGATATTTATTATATTATATATATTTATTATTATATTAAACATATTTATGCTCCTTGCAATATTCTAATGGGCATACTACAGCCAGGATATACATCTCATACAGGTAATGACATGTGGGAATTAGTAAGTCATTAATATTGAGACTAAGTATCAGAAAAAAACATTCAGCTATATAGAGGTTAATTGCAGTCTTATTTCTATATTATTATTATTTCAGCATATCGAATAGAATTCCTTACAATTTGTATAAAAATAGGTTTGACTGACAACAATCACAAGGGAGAGCCACTTCAACACATTCAGCGCAGTGGAAGGTGGATTAGGTAACATTTTTGTTGGATGAAACTATTTTAATTTTATTAAAAAGGAACAAAAGCAAAAGCAACAATTTTCTGTCCGTGTTTCAGTTGCTGACATTTGATTTTATTTTATTTAGTTTTTTTAAAATCAGCTATGTATCTGAATAAAACTACAAAACCTGACATGATTTTTAAAATATTTTTTATACATAATAGCGATATCCAACAAAAACATAATTGGATATTGGGGCTTTTGGGGGATATTTATTACGGTTCATAAAACAACCTGACCATCATTTTGATTGCTCATTGAATCTATTTTTGTCCTTTTCTAAAGCGGTGAAGAAGTCGAGGTTTCCCAGGTTTCATTGGTAGCCCTTTGTGCGTTGAAGTGAGCCGTTACGCTGGCGTCTTACTTCGGTCTGGTGAGTCTCCAGGATGGCGATGATGGTTCTGGGGACGGCACACGCTGTGGCGTTCACCTGGAGAGAATAAAGACAAGCGTCACGGAGGTGGTGCGCGCCGCCCGGAAGCTACACCCGCTGCCTGGCCTGCAGTCTTACCGTGTGGGCGTACTGCAGGCTGCCGTCCCCTCGCTCGTACAGGACGTTGAGGCGTCTGCTTTGGTAGTCGGTACAGTTGGACCCGCTGGAAATCTGGCATGTAGGAGAGAGAAAAACCACAAATCAGGAAGCGGCATCAAAATAGATCCGTCTGGCTTCTGTGGAGCTCAATCGTTATGGCAACAGAATTCAAGCCTGGTTTGACTGGGAAAAAAAAAAAAAAAAAAAAAATCTGTAATTTTCTTCTTCCCCACTCATTTGCATCATCATCATATTTACCATCGGCTTTTTATTATTATACGGGAGTTATTGGCTCTCCTTCAGTCGCTTCCAGCAGCGTTGCTTTTTATCTCAACTGCTTTTTCAGAGTCCAAATGTTCAACATTTACCTTCCTACCGCTACATTTTACTCTCGCACCACTCTGACCACGCACGCTACACATTCCTTCCTCGACATCCAAAATGTGGGAGACAGTAAATTAACAACAGGACTTAAAAATGTACTTTTTCAGCAAAAAAGACGCTTTCCGTCTGGTTTTTCTTTCTTTAAATGTCGACAGACTTTAATTCGGAGGTTTAGAGGAATGATGAGATGGGACTAGCTTGCATGTTTGCGCGCCCAACAGACTGAAGGGAAGGGAGTCATTGACTGAAAGCGTGCTCGTGCACACCCTGCAGCAAATATTACTGCAAATGAACACCTTGACATAAATTATAATTACATTAATTATAGTCGGGTGACTGATATAATGGGACTGACCTCTCCGTAGCTGTCCCTCCCAGGCATCCAGGCTTCAATGTCATACTTCCTGTGTGCTGGAGGACCCAGTTCCTGTGTCGGCATGTCCAGCACTCTAAACACAAATACAACACAAAAATAATAGATTAAGAAAATAGAGCCATAACTCATACAAATATTCTAAATATCATGTAAAATGTAGTAGATGTATGAAAGAACAGGGTCACTTAGATTGTGACTCTGTGTGTGTGTGTGTGTGTGTGTGTGTGTGTGTGTGTGTGTGTGTGTGTGTGTGTGTGTGTGTGTGTGTGTGTGTACTAACCTGTAGTGTAGTTCCAGTGCAGAGAACATCTCTTTCTGCAAAGAGATAAACTCCTCCAGCAGCTGAGCGCTTTCCTCTCCAGTCTCATCTGCTGTCACCCCAAACATCTCTACCTACACACACACACACACACACACACACACACACACACACACAATCACGTTCGCATAATCGCGGAGGAGGCACAGCACATGGTCATACTTCCACCCTGGTGTCTGTGATGTCCTTGTGACCTTGTTGAAGTGGTGCACTCTGTAGAGCCCCCACGTCTCTCTGCCCGTGTCCGTCTCCGCTCTGTAGCAGGTGCTGCTGCACACCGTCCTGCAGCAGGGAGGGAGGGTGGGGGGGGGTATTAGAGTTACTCCAATACATCTGTAGCACACGAGGAGCGAGAGGAGTGAGAGGTGCTTCTCACCTGACAGGCAGGTCCTTCCAGTTGACTGCGTGGTCCATGAAATATCCTGGAGAACAGAGACACACGTCATACAGCTGTACAATGGATGCTCCCTCTTCCTCTTTATGATTCAAACCCGTCGTGAAACATCTGATAAACATCTGCTGCAGCATTAAGCGCATCAAGCATCTTTGTGTACTCAGAAAAGCGCTATATAAAATTAAAGTATTATTATTATTATTATTATTATTATTACCACCATCATCAGCACCTGTAATATCTCGTAAAATAACCAGAACCATCGTGGGCTATTGTAAATCTAAAATCAGTCTTGATGTTCCAGATTGTTCCAAAAGGTGTTTATCAAAGTCTTTGCCAGGTTTATCTTTGGTGAAACTGACGGAAACTTACAAAAAACTATAAGATCCCAAAAATATACCACATATAAGCAACAGTTGATAAACTATGTGGTGGACGTTTCACTTAGATCGCCATGATTAGACCCTCGCTCAGGTTGAAGTGGAGGGGGGGGGGGGGAGCAATGCTGGAAAACACATGGTCACCAAACGTCATGAACCAATAAGAGTGATGAAGCTTCTTTACCTCAACAGGTGCAACAAAGCCCATAAGAGGATCAGAGCGATGCACTGGTACTGATAAACATTCTCACCGGTCATTTAGTGTTCGAAGGCAATTAAAACCGCACGGTGACCGCGAGGCAATAAGACTCACCTGCCACTCCGACCTCTCCGGTCCCCGCCAGGTTGAGGTCCGGGAAGCGGGCCTGGTCCAGGGAGTAGACCTGAGAGCGATGGGCGTTGGGCTGCATCCCACAACCCTCCTGGAGGTGGAGGAAACGGAGATTAAGTCCAGCATCTACCATTAAGTCAGATTGTGTTGCCGCGACAACGCCTATGCAAAAATCAGGTAGAAATGAATGGAACGGAGTCTTTCTACTCACAAACACTGCCCCCTTCAGCACGTCAGGTACAACCATGGGAACGAAGCCCTGCAGGAGTCCGAAGGGAAGTTTGCTCTCCAGTAACAGAATACGTTTGGAAACTTTAAAAACATTATTTCCAAAAACACGGGCTCACCCGTCGCTGCAGTGTGTCCAGGGCAAAGTTCTGGAGGGCGGTCTGGAGTCGGGCCCCGGCTCCCCTCAGATAGTAGGACCTGTGGCCTGAGACATGAGCCAGATGCCTGCAGGAGAGATTATTATTAAATATTATGGAATATCAAGTGGGACAAGTCGGTAAAAAAACAACAACCAGAGTCGTCCTCACCTCTGCCGGATGAGACCCAACTGCTCTCCCAACTCCACATGACCTCTGGGCTTGAAGTCAAACTCTACAGCCGAGAGAGCAGATTATGAGATTTCTCATTTTAAACACAAAAGGGCGGAGCACTTTTTATTAGATTTATTATTCACCTGGTTTCTGTCCAACCAGCTCCACCACCCTCGCCTGGCTCTCATCTCCAACTGGCTGAAAAAAAAGGAAAAAGGAACTTTAAAGACGTTTCTAACGAGGCTTTCTTTTAAAAGACAGAGGCCCGATCCCAGTGACCCCCCTGAGGCCTCAAACCCTGAACCCCCAAGGACTCACTGACGTCACCCGGTAAGTGGTTGAGTGAGGGCTTGAAATGGTGTAAATACGAATGGGACAGCAATTTGCTGCAAAATATGACGTTACCATGACAACGTAAAAAAAATGTCACGTACAATTGTGGGTATTTATTTTATACTTTTTACTCTCTGATTTAAACGTCTCACAGGCTCTTTTCCTCACGAGATGAGACGTCATTTCAAATGATCTATTGCTTGTTTTTGTCAAAACAGCTTCAATAACGAAATGAAATATTTGATGAATAAATAAATAAACTTTTATTTCATGTGTTTTTATGTCCCATTTTTAATGTTGTTGTGTAAATTGAATTTTCCAGGCTGAATGCTCATGTTGCGTCCTCTTTGTTTACCTTTTTTTTTTTTTTTTTTTTTTAACGTCTCCATGCTTCCACTGGTTACCCCGTGTTTAACGTCACATTGCAATGCATTGTGGGTAATTCCCTTGAGCAAAGTCTGCATCTAATGCTGACTGACGGAAAGGGTTCATAAAGGGCTCAAAATGTCTGAGAGAGAGAGGCCTCGAACACTGTGTGTGTGCGTGTGTGTGTGTGTGTGTGTGTGTGTGTGTGTGTGTGTGTGTGTGTGTGTCCTCACCACATCAGGGTGCGAGGTGTTGGGCAGTCGGAGCGCTCGTCCGTAGTGCTCCTGATCCAGCTCCGTCTCTTTGGGGTGGAGTTGATTCAGCCTGCTGCGGATCTCGCGGCCCTTCTGCAGAGCCCGGGTGTACTCCGGAAGCTGCGTGGTGGACAACAAGCCTTCAGAACCGTTTCCCACGAGGGATTCACCACCGACCAGTCCACCGACTGGGGAGCAGCGGGGCCAAGAAGGACCGATTCAATAGCAAAGCATCAAAGAGTTGAAATTCTTAAGCGGCAGACTTACATCGCCCAGGGCTTTCTTGTCATTCTTGGCCTGCGAGGAAACAATATTTATGTCAAAAAAACAACCGATATCAGACGAGTGGTGACTGACCGGAGCTGTGATGACCTTTACTGACCACTAGGGCTTTGACCGTCTCACTGACGTGTCTCTTCTCCTCCTCCAGCCCCGAGATCTCTGTCCTCACTGCCTGGAGCTCCTGCCACACACACACCTGCAACGTGGACACATAACCGATTAGAACGATGGTAGAACGGTGGGTTCTCCGTGTTTCCTTTAGATTACATGCTTACACGTTCCATGCTTATAATAGCTATACGTTTGTGTTTGCTTATCTGGCTTTGTCATCTTTGTTTAGTTGTATTTTTTTCATCATCCTATTGATTGACATAATAATAATAATAATAATAATAATAATAATAAGAGTATGTGAGCATATCGAGAGACACTAACGAGCTGAGTTTAAATGTGTCAACACAGTGGACCGACACAGTTGTGGTTTTATTTTGTTCCATTATTTCCATGAAGGAATACTGTGCTTATAGTTCGCATTCAAAAGTTTTAATAACTACTTTATGACAGGATATATAACGAATTGGAAATGTCGGTCAGCATCCATTCAATCCTTCGGTCCATGGTGTCGTAACTCCACTTAAAAATGTATTGTTTGAGCGTCACCGTGCGGACTGATACATGTGTGACACTTGAAAACTATTTTTTTAATTACTGAAGGGGGAAAGTTTCTCTGTGCACACATTAAATCTGAGTTTACGGCATGAACTGCACATAAAAGCAGGATTTGTGTCACCACAAGGTAATTAAACAGTCATGTGTAAAAACAACAACAACAAAAAACAGGCACAAATGCATATGCAATAAAGAGTATTTCTGTATGTCATAAAAACATGTCTTTAATTCCAATGCTTCTGTATCATTGAGAGGACACTATGTATTTGTTATATGAGACACTAATCATAGTTCCCTCCTCACCATCACTGTTTTACACAAATGCTTTGGCTCATTACAGAATATGAATATCACACAGTTAGGTGTGCAGCCTGTGTTTTGATCTTAAGGAGCCACGCGGCCAGCTTAACTCACAAAAATAGTCACTTGAATTAGCAGCTGAGGAAAAACCCACTCACAATCCTCCTGACGTCGTCCCCTCGCAGGTCACCCTTCCTGTTCTCCACATTCGCGATGACTTTGTGGGTCTCCTCGCACACCGCCCTCATATCCAGCTCGGGCTTGTCGCTGTAACCTTCGCGGACGTGCTCGTACAAGCTGCTCCGGGCTCCGTGCGTCCAGCGCTGCGGCACGTACACGCTCGCCCTCGGCCTCGAGCATCGTCCGGCCACCGGCTTCAGCGCCGTCAGCGCGGGGGCTCCGTACCTCACGACCATGCCGATGCAGGTCGCCATGTTTTGTCTTGTGGTCAGCGTTGCGTTCAATGCGTGTGGGAATAATCGCTGCGGCACTCTTGTGTTGTGGTCCCTCGGTCGTTATTCCACTTCAAATAATGTGCGTTTTGAATACAACGTTATAACGTAAATACAATTATAATGTGTGATAATAATAATTACTTTATACATTTATTTGACTTTGCTACCTGTCTTTTTTTAGCTGCTCGTGGAGCCCGGGAGCTTTGCCGACTGTGAAACGGTCGTATTGTCCCTGAACGCAGCACGAATGCGGAAATGGAATCGAAATAACAACGAACGTGTTGTTTTTTAAATTATTTTATATATAAATATATATTATATTCATACTATTTTTCGCAACGGCTATCACATAATCTCAAAGAGGTGAGCAGGAAAACAATATATATATATTTTTTTTCCAGTGACAGAAAACGACTCAGCCCCAAACAAATCGTCACGAGGCAAAGGTCAGCCAATCAGAGGAGCGGAAGTTTAACGGTGCGGTAATCCGGTTCAGACGTGACAAGTGCGGCCGACTGAACCTGAGACCCGGGTCCTAATCTTCTTCCCCGCCTGGGCTCCTAAAAACTGACCGCCTCAGGCGCGTGGAGGACGTCATGGTGGACTGATGTGTCGCATGCGACTGCGGGAGAATCGGTCCTTTGTGAGCTAGTTTTGGAGACACCGGGGCGAGCCTCGTTCAGCTGAGCCCGGAAGGACCGAGACACCCAGATGAGAGCGGGGAGAGCGAGGAGAGACCCCCAAAGCTTCTGGTAGCACCCCGGGTTCCTGGACACGGTTAGCCCCCCCCCCCCCCTCCCCTTAAACCGCCTCACACCCGATTCCTGTTGAGAGAGAGACCCCATCAGCCTTCACGGTGGAAACGAGAAGAAGAGCAAAGGTGCTGTGAGATGGCTGTTCATGCAATAACAGTGTGCTTTTTGTTTGGTATTTATGAAAGACAGGCTTTTAGGAAGACATGTCCTTCTGGTAAAAAAAAAAACATCCAGCAACAAGGGAAGGGTAGAGCTGTAGGATGCATGTTCCCCCTTAAAATGAAGCTGCATTAAATTAGTCTGGGAAGCAAAACACAGAATCAGAGATGGGTCATATCTGGTTCATATCTATCTACATGTAGGCCGAGCATGCATAAAGTGTAAAACCTTTTTCTGTGAAACCAAAGTTCTGGCCTGACAACGTACTGTGCTTCAGATGAACGCTGTGCGGGGCGGGACGGTCACCTGGCGTCCCCAGCCGTGGCAGGACGGGGACGGGGGAGGAGGAGAGCCTCTGTCGGACAGCGACTCGGAGGAGGAGGACTTCCCCGACGACAGCACCACGCCACTGGGAGACTACATCACACACGGTGAGAGAGAGAGAGAGAGAGAGAGAGAGAAGGGTGTCGCTGGGACATCTGGAAACCAGCCCCGCTCCGTCGAATACATACTCAACCCTCCTCGCTTCCTCTCCTTTCTCTTCCCGCTGTGTGCTCTTTAGGACTGAAGCAGCTCCTGGATGCTCAGCAGCTGTGTGATGTCACTCTTCTTGTCGAGGGAAAGAAGTTCATGTGTCACAGGTACGACGGCTATAATGTAAAGGACAAATATGGCATGAAACGGAGAACATTTTGAACCGTAGCCACCAAATATTTCATGAATAAATGAGCTTTAATCGGGTAATAAAATGATTATAAAAATGTCACCACCTGTGAAAGCAAAGGATGCAAATCGGATGCGGCTTGTGACGATGCATCTCTGTTTGCAGCCTCTGTCTGACATCAAAGAGCTGAAAGATCAACAAAACTGAGCACTTGTAAAACGTAGAAATGTCTTCTGCGGGTGATTTCTGAAACGCGTCCTCTCTCCCCTCAGAGTCCTCCTAGCAGCCGTGAGCCCCTACTTCCGTGCCATGTTCACCAGCCCGCTGGTCGAGTCCCGCCTCACTGAGATCCGTCTGGAGGAAGTGACGCCGTCCGTCATGGAGACCGTCATCCAGTTCGTGTACACCGGCGAGGCGGGGCTCTCCCTGGACACGGCCGAGGATCTGTTTGTGGCCGCCAACCGGCTTCAGGTCATGCCCCTTCAGGACCTGTGCTCCAGGTAAATCTTCTCTAGACAAGTGACAGATGATCAAGTTTACAGCTTTATTCATTCAACTTTACATTTACATTAGATTTATCAAACCAGCGTCTGGACTTAAAACCCTCTTGTGTCATTTCCTCTCTTCTCTTTCTCTCCAGGTTTCTGTTTGAGCACCTCTCAGTGGATAACTGCCTGGGGATGTACTCTCTGGCCCGCTCTCACCACGACCAGCTGCTGCTGCGGGCCTCTTTGCGGCTGGTAGCCCAGCACTTCCCCCGGGTGGCCCGGCAGAAGGACTTCCTCCTGCTGGACCACGGCACCTTGGGCAGCCTCCTGAGCTCCGACCGCCTGGGGGTGGACTCCGAAGCCGAGGTTTACGACGCGGCGCGCCGCTGGGCCGAGCACCAACCCTTGGACCGCTACGTCCACATGCCGGCGCTGCTCCACCACCTGCGGCCGGGGCTGCTGTCCCAGGAGGAGAGCCGGAGGCTCTGCCAGGAGTTGGGGCCCGCCGCGGCGGGCGAGGGCCTCGGGGGGCCTCTGAGACCACGGGAGGGCATGTTTGAGAAGAAGATCGTCTGCGTGGACCTGACGCCTCGGGAAGAGGAGAATTTAGCTGCAAGAGACTACACGGTGGACTGCTTTGACCCTCGGACAGGGAAGTGGGAGAAGTTAGCAGCGCTGGGTTCGCTGGTGAGTCCCGGCTGCACGGCTGTCGGGGACCGGCTGTTTGTAGCGGGCGGGATCCTGCGGACGGGCTCCGTGTCTGCAGCCGTGCACGAATACGACGCCGTGCTGGACCGCTGGATAGAGCGGCCTTCCATGGTCCAGCCGCGGGCGATGCTCGGCCTGCTGGGCTGTGGGGAGTCGGTCTTTGCCTTGGGGGGCAGTAACCGCTCGGCTCTGCTGGACTCCAGTGAGACCCTGGAGCTGGCGACGCTTCAGTGGGCTCCGGGGCCCCGGTTGCCGCTCCCTCTGCGCGCCTTTGCCTGCGCGGCGTTACGCGGGCGCCTTTACCTCCTGGGTGGAACCACGCTTGAACAGAACCGGGCTGTGGTCCACTCGGGGGTGCTTATTTATCACACCCTAACCGACTGCTGGACACGAGTGGCTCTGGACTCCGGCGCCACCTGTCTCGCCGGAGGGGTGGCGGTGCGAGGAGGCGTGTGCGCCATCGGGGGATACATGAGGGACACGACCAAGTTCCTGGATGGAAACTACACCAATCTGGAGACTTTAGACGCCACTGGGCGTGTGCTGTTTTTCAGAGAGGGCCGGGGGTCCGGGGTGGAGCGGGAGGTGACCGGGGGAGGGGTGATGGTCACGGCGGAGCAGCGGGGGTGTGCGGGCGGCGGGAGCGACCGAGCCCCGAGCCCCGTGGTGTTTCCCGGGCTGCCGCGGCGGATTGCAGCAGGGGGCGTGGCCAGGTGGAAACGCAGGATTTACGTGCTGGGCGGGGAGAACGGCTCCCGGTTCTACGACAGCGTGTACTGCTGGAAGCCCGGCTGGCGCAGCTGGGTCCAGAGGCGCGAGAAACTCCCAGGGGACACCGGAGGGGTGAGCCAGTTTGGGTGCACCACTTTAAAGTTCCCCAAGAAACACATCCTGTCCAGACTGAGACTAGCCAAAGAAAACTGCAAGAAGGCAGCTGACTAGCTCCACGGGGACCCGGCGCGACCGAAGTCGAGGAGGCCGCTCACGTGACACGCAGAGACGAGCTCCAGGCTGAGTTTGAATTCGCTCCCCTTTGACCTCGTGACCGGTTTCTGTTGAGACGAGGTCACGAAGGAAGGGACCATTTCAATGCGATCCGAGTGCAGCCCAGAGAAATCCTCCGACGGACCGGATGCAGGCAGATCGTGTAAAATGTGTCACGGATAGTCGGATGAGTGAGTGGAGCCAGAAACTGGTTGAAGAGTCAGGAAACATGCACCTGAATGTGTCCCAATCCACTACTTGTGAGAACAGTAAAGTCCTTTTGAGAGAGCGAGAGAGAGAGAGAAAAGGGCCTTTATTTTAATTAATTGTTTTCTTAAAGTGTAATATTATTTTCAGCTTCTTTTTTTTTAATTTTTTTTTAATGGCTGTTTTGAAAACCTGTTTCAATGCTGTGAATTTTTCAGCAGCGTTTAGTCTAGACACAAAGGATACCGGCACATCTCTGACCCCTGTTATGTTCCACCTCGTTGTTTTCCTCTCTGACGTGGGCCTGTAAAGCCTTGTAAGACTGCACTAAAGGGCTACAGAAATAAACAGTGAAGACGTCCTGCTCCGTCTTTTGACTCGTGACTTTGAAGCCCCGTATTCATTCCAGGACATCGGTCGCATCCTCATAACGGCACATCGGTGGCTCATTTGTTCAGGTTCATCCCTCACCACATCGCGGTCATCCGTTCACCGGTCCCAAGCACTCGCACACCAGATGTGTGTCTTTTTTTTTTACTTAAACTGTGCTCATGTCTCGGTGTTCGTATAAAAGTCCTGCCTCAAACAAGTGGAACATAGCAGTGGGAGAAATGTGCAAATATCGCTGGATAACACGCACAGGAGACGAAATCCATAGCCAGAACATCTTCCATATTAATATATATTAATATATATATGTTAATATTAATATATATATTTATATAAATATAAATATATATATTAATATTTATTTATATATATATATATATATATATATATATAAATATATAAATAAATATATATATATATATATATAAATATATAAATATATATATATATATATATATATATAAATAAATAAATAAATAAATAAATAAATAAATAAATAAATAAATAAATAAATAAATAAATAAAAAAAAAACAATGTGTGTCAGAAGGGTTTGGTAGATGTTCATGGCAGTGTGCTGCAAAGAAAAATACCTTGGCCCCCGGCCTCCTTGTGTCTAAACTAGCGCACCTTTCCTAAACCTTGAAGCCAGGCGAGCGGCTGTCTTTACTTGGTTCAGCCACAGGACTCGTGGAGGTTTATGGATTATCTCAACACATTAGCACCTAATTTATTGAAAAGTATTTCAAAGGTTTTCGTTGTTGTTTTGTTTTTTAAATTGTAACCTTTTTTTGTTGTTGCTCTGACTGCAGGAGGGCACTCTGAGCGTAGACCGACCCCTGAAACAGGAGCAGATGTGTTTAGATCTGAAAGTGACTGAGGGTTGTTGTTGCTTTTTTTTTTTTATTATAATTTTAAAGATTTTATGAAAGGTTAGAAAGCTTGCCCACAAATGTAAGCACATTGTTTTTTCGCTGTAAGCCGTTCTGTTTTTCCTCTGTTTTCCTCTCTTATTTATTCCCGTTGATCAGAACCAGACACGCCAGCTAGAATTCTACCGTTGTTGTCATCCGATCGCAAACTACCAAACGGTGGCCGGAAAATATGTGAATATTTTGGGGATTCTTGTCATTATGAATTTGAGAAAATCGTTGAGATGAATGGGTTTCAATTGCTAGGATGCAGCAGGGAATTATTTTAGTTAATCTTCTCACCATCTTAACAATCAATGTTTTAGTGTTTTCAGACGTGACTTCAGATCAGTTAACATTGATACAGTTTAGACACTGTGACAACGTCATTAACCTAATGATGCATCTGTAATGGCAAAATAGGATTATTTTATTTATTTTTTTCTCGAACCGAGACAAAGTGTGACTGTACGGGATCTTCGACCTGCGAGGCGGATTTATTTAAGACGGTCTAAAAACGTCTCAACCGGCTCGAAAGCAATAATTCGGTGAGAAAAAGTATTTTCCCCCATAACGAAATTGTAAAACAAGACTATTGAAGCCAAATTCATGTAGCTCCTCCAAAAAAAAAAAGACTCAAATTAGATCTGCTGTGTGGTCAGGTTTGTCTCATAACTCTTGTTTCTTTTTTTTTTTTTATTTTATTTTAACGAGAACTCCCCCGGCGATCTCTTAACAGCTTAATTGTGATCTTTGATGGCTTTTTTTATTACTTTATTTCAGTAGGTTGTTCACTAAACACACAGATTATCATTTTGGTTGGTGAAGACATGTGAGCTTCAGTTTGTGTTTGTAAAAAAAAAAAAAAAAAGAAGAAAAAATGATTCCCATCTCACTGCAGGGCTCCACAGTAACGGTCGCCTGGTTCCCATTGGCAACCGTTTTGAGAAATTGTGCAACAATTCTTAAGCCTTTGTTCTTTTGTACATAGAAAAAAATTGGGACAGCAAGAAACTGTCACATTTGTGAGATCTTGGGAGGTGAAGTATCCCGTCATCGTCACACATGTCACATGTTCGTTATTAAGCCAACGTATAAATGGCGTTTTGTGTCTTCGTTACTGAAAGTTTAAGGTGACACAAAGCAACTGTCGACCAATATTTTCTGTTTCATAAGTTCGCGTGGGAGCCCTGCGTTGTTTCTTTTCCCGTTTCCAGTAAAAAAAAAAAATGCTCCGAATTTTCACCTTGAAATGTAAAATGAGCTGTGAAAGGTCATCGTGCGCGTGCGCGTGCGCGTGCACGTTTTCTATGCCGAGGAGTAAATGTGTTCAGCGCGAGCTCTTCTTTGCACACTGTGTGTCCACTCAGAGAAGTGAAGCTGCCTCGTTTGTACAATTTGATGAAGTCTGTGGGCCGAAAGGCAAATGGATGTTTTTGATGAAAGCAAAGCTGCCAGATGATTAAAGGACTGTTTGCTTACGTGTTTGCCACTTTTATTTATTTTATTTTTTTAAATGTTTTAAACAACTGCAGGAGCTTAATGATGCGGTGCTTTGTCCAACCGACAATAGGTCCACATTTCTTTGCATTTTAAATGTTGAAAAACCACACGGCTGACACGCTGTTTTTCTCGGTTTGGTGTTAATAATTACTCTTATTAATAAACTGCTGACACCGGCCCGTTGTCACAGCTTGGCCAAAGGTCTGACTTTGGACTGACCACCACACATCTCCTGCCGACGCACCGCTCCTCTACAGGTGCAGGACTTCTCCCCCTGGTCATATTGATGTCGAAGTTCAGGTGTTTTTTTTGCAGATAAATCAAAGGTGATTTAAAAAAAAAAGAAAAAGAAAAAGTAAGTGCAGAGATGGAGACAGTGGTCATCAACAACGCGGCAGACATCACCGTCATTGTTGGATATTTCATCATGGTCATCAGTGTGGGCATTTGGGTGAGTGCGCCTGTAAACATGAATAAAATGTGAATCGCGTATCGGGAGCGGTGACATTAGGTTTGTGGGAATAACAGAGTTGTTTCTGTCTCGTGCTTTTAGGCCATGTTTCGCACCAATCGGGGGACAGTTGGAGGATATTTCCTGGCAGGGCGCACCATGACCTGGTGGCCGGTGAGTAATATATACAAGAACATAATGAGCTAACATCGGGATAAATAGAGATATATAGATATATATAACTTTTTTATAATATATATATATATATATATATATAAAACATTTTTTATAATATATACTGTGTATGTATGTATGTATGTATGTATGTATGTATATATTTATATGTATATATATAATTATATTATATTATATAATTCTTTTAGAAAATATATATATAATTTTTTATAATAAATATATATATTACATATATACATACACACACACACAACAATGACATAATGAGCTAACATCGGGATATATCTATATATAGAGAGATCTATAGATTTATATAATTCTTTTATAATATATATATATATATATATATATCATTTTTTTATAAAATATATATATATATATTTTTATAATATATATATATATATATATATATATATAAAACGGCCTTTAGCTAAACACTAAACAAAGTTTATATGTTTCTTTTTATACTGTAAAATGTGCCCAGCATATATTTATATAATTGTTTTATTTTTTATATATATATATATATATATACTGTATATTCTAAAAAAATTATATAAATCTATAGATCTATCTCTATATATCTATATATCCCAATGTTAGCTCATTATGTTATTGGCTGAAAGAAGTAGAAAGAAATGCAAAAGACATGCTTGAGGTCATTTAGAAACAGTTATGTTATCATGTCATCGTTTGTCCACCAGATGGCGCCACCAGGTTTATTTCTATACTGTAGAATGTGCCCAGCATATATTTATATATTTATTTATATATACACATTTAGAAATCATTTAAAGTTCATTAGTTATTATCATGGAAGAAAGGCAAAGTTGGTCAAAATACCGGTCGTGTCCTTTTGGACGTTAATAAGAAACACAATCTTGTGGTTCCTTCCAGAAAAGTGCCAAAATAAGGCTACATTTTTAAACTTAAAAAATATATTTTGTGGGATCAATATGCTTCACTATGCACTCATGTCTCTGGTTCATGCATTTCTGCTCACAGTCATAATACAGTAACTTACTATCACTATACTCCTGTAGGTCTGATTTAGTTTGGATTTGGTTTCTTCAGTGATTACCTGTTTTTCTTTCAGGTTGGTGCGTCTCTGTTTGCCAGCAACATCGGCAGTGGTCACTTCGTGGGCTTGGCGGGCACCGGGGCAGCTAGTGGCATCGCCGTGGGAGGGTTCGAGTGGAACGTAAGTCCCGCCATAAACTCCCAGCTTGCACAACTCGCCGATTAATCACATCATTTTCAAAACCGAGAATTATCTGCAATGAAAGGACTCTCGTACGTCCGCCAGGCTCTGTTCATCGTGCTGCTGCTGGGCTGGTTGTTCGTCCCCGTCTACCTCACCGCCGGGGCAAGTACTTCAGTTTGTGTCGTCGCGTGTGGAACGAGTGTTCGTGGCGACCTCTGTATTTTTGATACGCTTCGTTTCTAACGTTCTGCGCCAGGTGATCACGATGCCCCAGTACCTGAAGAAGCGGTTCGGAGGGACCAGGATCAGCCTCTACCTCTCCGTCATCTCTCTGTTCCTCTACATCTTCACCAAGATCTCAGTGAGTCGTCCTGTCTGACCACACAGATACAAACCATACGGTGTGTGTCTCTCTCTCTTCACACCCTCCCTCCCTCTCTCTCTTTCCTTCTCTCCCTTCCTCCCTCCCTCCCTTCCTCTCTCTCCAGGTGGACATGTTTTCAGGGGCCGTGTTCATCCAGCAGGCTTTAGGGTGGAACATCTACGTGGCCGTCATCACCCTTCTGTTAATAACGGCCTTGTACACTGTGACAGGTACACGTCCGTTAACTTCACCAATAAACACATTTAATTTAATTTAATTAAAAGGGACACAAGATCAGCAACGATAACCTCGTGAGATCGAGGCAGCCGCCGCAGATTTTAGAGCCTTCAAGACCCAAAGCATGATGGGAAAACGAAGAGCTGATTGGTTATTTATACAACACAAATATGAATGAATCCAAACATGGTCTGCAAACTGCAAGCAGCCAACAAATCTTCCTGTATATTATTTTAAAGTCTGATCTCGTCCACTATCCAGCGCATCTCTAACGAGCATATTGTGACCCTTGAGGAGGCTCTCTGAATGATGTCATAGTGATGTCATAGTGATGTCATCGCGGCTGTCTCGGCTTGGAAAATTACACATTTAAAACAGAAAACCTGCGTTGCAAACTGGGGGTGTTGAGTTTGAATGATGTGGGCATTTCATTGGGGGAAGAGAGGGTTTATTGAAAAGATGTTTAGTTGTTGCATTGTGGGAAATGTAGTGTTTTTGGAGCCTGACCCTTATTAAGGACTAAAATCTGGATATATCGTCCTCTGAAGTGCCCCTTTAAGTGTGTGTGTGTGTGTGTGTGTGTGTGTGTGTGTGTGTTTACCAGGTGGCCTGGCTGCTCTGATGTACACTGACACAGTTCAGACCTTCGTCATCATTGCCGGGGCCTTCGTCCTCACCGGCTTCTGTGGGTACAAGTTGTGCAGCAGTCATATTTAATCTTCCAATAGATATTGTTCTATATTCTCTCAGCACAGCGTTCATTGTTTTTGGCTTCCGTCAGTCCCTCCAGGCGTGAAAGCTGCGACTCTCCTCAGCAGCTTCACAACAGGAGAGAGATTAACTAGAGCCAGCAATCATTCACTTCACTGCTGCGGTGTACAGTATGCTGACACTGCAGGGACACAAGAACCACCACCTCCTGCAACTTTATTGATTGTTTACATTTAATGACTGATACTCATCCACTGGTTGGTAGAGGTCAATGATCTTCTGCAATATTATGTTTTCTTTTTAATTTTATAAATATATATATTTTATTTTATATATGTATATTTATTTATATATTTGTTTATTTATATATATATATATATTATATATATATATATATATTATTTTTAATTTTTAAAAATAAAAAAATAAAAGAAATAAAGAAATTATTTTTAATTATTTTTAATAAAAAAATAATATATATATATTGGGACTATATATATATATATTATATATATTGGGGCGATATATATATATATATATATATATATATATATATATATATATGTATATATACATATATATATATATATGTATATATATATATATATATATATATATATATATATATATATATATATGTGTATATATATATACATATATATACATATATATATATATATATATATATATCCTACTGTAGATTACAAGTCAAAGAATGATGCAGTCGAGATAAAAGTGGGCGAGAAACTGGTGGAAGTGGAAGAACCCCCCTCCACCCTCCCTTATGGGAATTGATGAAGCGTTGACAAGATGGTGCCGACTCAGCAGCTGACTCATATCTTCAGTTAGTGTCAGAAGACCTCAAGAGAGCTCTGGACTATTGAGCTGAAAGAACAAATACAGTGGGCTCATTTTTCTCCAGCCCTGTTCTACGTGTTGATATTGTGGCAACAGGAACATCCCGTATAATAACCTGCTGCTACCTGAACATAAGGTAGTTAAATGTGTCCCAACTCAACCTCTCTTTATTGCCCCTCCAGCCTTTGCTGAAGTGGGAGGCTACAGCGCTCTGCTGGCCAAATACAGCTCCGCTATTCCCAGTAATTTCACCTCCATGGACCCCGAGCGCTACAACATCTCCCCCCGCTGCTACACCCCGAGACAGGACGCCTTCAGCCTGCTGAGGGACCCCACCACCGGGGACCTGCCCTGGCCGGGCGTGCTGTTTGGGATCGCTATAGTGGGAGGCTGGTACTGGTGCACGGACCAGGTGAATATCCCGCCCAGTTAAGGGGGAATTCAAGCGCGTCTGTTCCCCGTGACACTCCCGTCCCGTCTCTCTCTCCAGGTGATAGTCCAGCGGTGCCTTGCAGCTCGTAGTCTGACCCACGTGAAGGCCGGCTGCATCATGTGTGGTTACCTCAAACTGCTGCCGATGTTCCTCATGGTGTTCCCCGGCATGATCAGCAGGGTCCTGTACCCGGGTCCGTGGCCCCCCGTCTGCTTCCTCTGCAAGGTCGTACGTCCATCAGGCAAACAGTCGTTATCTTTTACTCTGTGTGTGTGTGTGTGTGTGTGTGTGTGTGTGTGTGTGTGTGTGTGTGTGTGTCCACCTGTAGATGAGGTTGGCTGCGTTGTGCCCGAGGTGTGTAAGAGGGTGTGTGGGACCGAGGTGGGCTGCTCCAACATCGCCTATCCCAAACTGGTGGTGTCGATCATGCCGAATGGTGAGAACACATCAGTGTTACTTACAAAATAAATAAAAGAAGTTTCACCTTCTATTTCTCATCGCTTCTCAACCTTCTTCTTCATCTTTCTTTCTCTCTATCATCTTTTTTCTTTCTTTCTTTCATCTTTTTTATTTTTCTTTCATCTTTTTATTCTTTCTTTCTCTCTACCATCTTCTTTCTTTCTTTCAACTTTTTTCTTTTTCTTTCATCTTTTTTCTTTCTTTCTTTCATCTTTTTTCTTTCTCTCTACCATCTTTTTTCTTTCTTTCTCTCTACCATCTTCTTTCTTTCAACTTTTTTCTTTCTTTCTTTCATCTTTTTTCTTTCTTTCTCTCTACCATCTTCTTTCTTTCTTTCAACTTTTTTCTTTCTTTCTTTCATCTTTTTTCTTTCAACTTTTTTCTTTCTTTCTTTCATCTTTTTTCTTTCTTTCTTTCATCTTTTTTCTTTCTCTCTCTCTACCATCTTCTTTCTTTCAACTTTTTTCTTTCTTTCTTTCATCTTTTTTCTTTCTTTCTCTCTACCATCTTCTTTCTTTCTCTCTACCATCTTCTTTCTTTCAACTTTTTTCTTTCTTTCTTTCAACTTTTTTCTTTCTTTCTTTCATCTTTTTTCTTTCTTTCTTTCATCTTTTTTCTTTCTTCTCATCTTTTTTCTTTCTTTCTCTCTACCATCTTCTTTCTTTCTTTCAACTTTTTTCTTTCTTTCTTTCATCTTTTTTCTTTCTTTCTTTCATCTTTTTTCTTTCTCTCTACCATCTTTTTTCTTTCTTTCTCTCTACTCTTCTTTCTTTCAACTTTTTTCTTTCTTTCTTTCAACTTTTTTCTTTCTTTCTTTCATCTTTTTTCTTTCTTTTTTTTTTTTTTTCTATCTTTTTCTTTCTTTTTTCTTTCTTTCTTTCATTTTTTTTTTCTTTTTTCTTTCTTTCTCTCTACCATCTTCTTTCTTTCTTTCAACTTTTTTCTTTCTTTCTTTCAACTTTTTTCTTTCTTTCTTTCATCTTTTTTCTTTCTCTCTACCATCTTTTTTTTCTTTCTTTCTTTCATCTTTTTTTTTTCTTTCTTTCATCTTTTTTTTTCTTTCTTTCATCTTTTTTCTTTCTTCTTTTTTTTTTTTTTTTTTTTTCTTTCTGTCTACCATCTTTTTCTTTCTTTCTTTCATCTTTTTTCTTTCTTTCTTTCATCTTTTTTCTTTCTTTCATCTTTTTTCTTTCTTTCTCTCTACCATATTTTTCCTTCCTTCCTTCCTTCCTCCCTTCCTTCCTTCCTCTTCCTTCCTCCTCTCTGTGCAGGTCTGCGAGGTCTGATGCTGGCTGTGATGTTGGCTGCTCTCATGTCCTCCTTGGCCTCCATCTTTAACAGCAGCAGCACTCTGTTCACCCTGGACATCTGGACCCGCATCAGACCGCAGGCCGCGGAGCGAGAGCTCCTCATCGTGGGCAGGTAAAAGGACCGTGTTCTCCTCAAATGTCTTGTTTTCTTGTTGTACCAACGTCCATATTCATATGTAAAGGGCAGAGAGGCTTTGGGGTCACGGCTCCCAGAATGTGGAAGGAACCGCATATTTTTAAATCACTAAACCAACTTTTTGTCAGAATGGCTTTTCTGTGATTTTTATTTGTGTTTTATGATATTTTAGTGAATTCTACACTTTTTTTTAACTTGATTTTAAGTTGATTTTAATTCTGTGTTTTTAATTGTGTTCTTTTTTTTATTGTAAAGCACTTTTATGTTGTTTTAATGATGCTATATAAGTTTATTATTTTTTACTATTAAACTATTTGCTCTGCACATTGTATGCACACACAATTTAAGATAACCTAAGACTAGCATGTTCATGTAATAGTTCTTTTTTTGCATTTTTTAAAAAAAATTGAGAAACAATGTGTACGATGTCTGATGCTTCTTCCTAATATGCCTTTCAGTCCTTTTCATGATGCTATGCTGCTTCTTCTGCATAGATTATGATATTTACACACTAAAGTTTTTGTTTGCCCTCTCCTCTTTTAGGGTCTGGGTCCTGTGCATCGTCGCCGTCAGCATCTGCTGGATCCCCGTCGTCCAGGCGGCTCAGAGCGGCCAGCTGTTCGACTACATCCAGTCGGTCTCGAGCTATCTGGCTCCGCCCATCGCCTCGGTCTTCCTCCTGGCTGTGTTCGTCAAGAGGGTCAACGAACAGGTGACATGACGCGCCTCATCATATTAAATCATTTTTACCGTTAACACCTGCTGGGATTTGATTCCCCCTCCTCTTCCCTCCAGGGTGCATTCTGGGGCCTGATAGGCGGCCTGTTGATGGGTCTGTGTCGGATGTTGCCCGAGTTCTGGTTCGGTTCTGGCAGCTGTATTTTCCCGTCTACCTGCCCGTTCTTGGTGTGCGGGATCCACTACCTCCACTTTGCGATCATACTCTTCTTCTGCACCTCCGTGCTGGTGCTGACGGTCAGCTGCTGCACCCGGCCCATCGAGGATCAACACGTGAGTGACCCACAGATGCACCGGTTTGTGTGACGGGTGCACAAAGTATCAGCCTCATCACGGGCCTTCAGACAGAATGGTATTCATTAAAGTACATGAAACCATTAGGAGGGGCCCTGATCTGTGATTGGATGAAGCAAAAAAAAACGTGCTTTATGAATTTCAGCTCCATCGTCTGGTGTTCAGCCTGCGTCACTCCAAAGAGGAGAGGAAGGATTTGGACTGGGAGCAAGAGGAGAGGAGGAGACGAGCCCAGAGAGAAGCTGAGGAGAGGATGAGGGAGAATGTCGACGCAGGTAAGAAACAAATAAAGGCCGCCGTCACAAACGGAGGACAAAGCACTAACCCCTCTCTCGTCCTCCTCGGTGGCCGAAGAGGGAGAAAAGTCCTGCATCTGTAGCCGGATCGGTCGGTTCTGTGGCGGCTCCCAGCCCCACAAGCCAGACCCGGCTGAGGCGTCGGAGAAGCTGCCCGACATCAGCGAGGACCCGGCGTGGAGGTACACGGTGGACGCCAACGCTCTCATTATGATGGCTGTAGCAGTGTTCATGTGGGGTTACTACGCTTAGCAGGCCCATAGATGTACATGTGATTAAGTAAGTGGCGCCACCTGGTGCCAATTACTTGTCACTACAAAGCAGATGTCACAATAAAATTTAAATAAGCAGCACAACCAAGTCTCACTCCTGTAGAGCACAATGGGGTTTTAAAGTGTCTGTGATGCAGTCTTAAAGATGTTTCATCGGGTTACCATGCCATTACTGTATACTGTTACATGTTGATTCAATCTGCACCTGCTTCCAGCACTGAGATAAAAGGTGTGAGGAAAAAAAATAAAAAAGTATAATTTGGAAGCCAGGTAAACTCAATAAAGTCTCAAGTAGCCCGAAGATTTGTTTCCCCGAGTGCTTTTTGAATCTTTGGCTCAAGGAATCAATAAAAAGGATGAGTCACAGAAGAGAATACTCAAGAGTTCATATTGTGGGATAAAGTGCATGTCTAGTTATTGAGTCAAGCTACATCATAACATCATCATTAATTAAGTAAAAGTATTTGGTGGTAAGAGCTTAAAAAATACAAAATATGACTTGCTTTTCGGCTGTTAAGCATCGTTACCGACATTGTAAAAGGACAAATGATCAGCTTCAAAGCCACCGTTATCTTATCAGACACCACACGAACCAGGTAGCGATTCAGATTTCCAGTTTTAATCATCACTTCTGTTTTTATTTAAGCAGATATTTTCCCATTAGCATTGTACATGTCTGGAACCTACAGAGTTCTCCCATGAATACCCAACTATCCTCCCGTCTCCATGCAGAGTTTCAGCATCATTCATCACATCAGTTCTTTAATGTCCAGTCTGTCAGCTTGCAGAGGGGGGGGGACGGGGGGGGGGGGGGGGGGGGTAACAGCAAGGGAGGGAAGGGGGGAAAGGGTTTTTCCTAGAACGAAGAGTCAGAGCCGTCACCAGGCACTGTTCATTAACACTCCCACACAGAGTCATGGGTGGATCCAGTAGAGTCGGATCTGAAATCTAGCCACCTACAGGGTCCCGTGCAACTCCCACAACTCTTGATCATGTGTGAGGTATCTGACGCCTCAATCTCCTGCAGGGTGGGGGAAGAGGTAGGGGGGCTTTTAAGGCTGGAAGCTGGTGTAGAGAGTTTCTGTGGTAGTCGGTTTCACCCGCTTCGAAGCATGAATGACGGGTTTGGCAAACACCTGCCCTCTGCCGATCATAGTGTGTGTGTGTGGGGGGGGGGATAGGGAGAGAGCTGGGGGGTGCGGGGTTTGAAAACAAAGATGGAGTATTTAAAAAAAAAAAAATACATCTTTGCAGGTTGAGTAGGATGACAGACTGATACAGGGAGAACACAGTCCTCAAGAATAAAAGCAAATACAATAGCAAACATTCTCTGACACACACCCCAATAAAACAAAACAAAAAAACCAAAATGGCAAACAAGCAAAGTCAATCAAACCATACAAAGTGACATCAGGCCTTTCCAAAGTGACATCAAGTTTCTCTTTTTAATCCCATTCATTCATCCCACTGGTCTTAAATCAATAAAGTCCATCTCCCAGAATTCTCTGTAAACCAGAAAGTACTCAGTGGCTCCTCTTTATGGCTGGTCAGCAAGGTTAGGGTCCACTCTGAAACGACGACAAGAGCAGGTCTCAGTGGCCAGCGGGGCTGGCCGGCATGACGAGAGTGCGCCTGTCATTAACCAATGCTATGGCCATTTCAGAATTAACGTCGGCGACACAGGCAATGATTTCAGCAGCATCATCAGGGGACTAATCGACAGTTTACGTTACAGCACATTCAGAGAAATAGAAACGCATTGGCGCCGGACAGGTACAAATGGCATCTTGTACAACGGAAAGTCAAGTTTGCTTTATACAATCACATTTCTATAGCGACGCGGGACATTCCACCACTGAAAACTTTTACATCTGTTGGTACGGCTCGTTCCTTGAAGCACCATTGTACAGCGAACGTGGAAGTTTGTGGTACAACACAGAACACAGAACAAGTATCGGGAACGGTAAGCAGGCTCGAAGGGCAATACATTTCTATGCGTCATCTTTTATGAATGCTAATCTCAATCAAAAACACACTGCAAAGTTTTCACATGAATGACCTAACCGCCTTGTGTGGAGTTAGACAGAAACCCAAATGAGTAAGAGGCAGAAAGAGGGCTGACTGACAGCAGCAGGAGGAGGGGACCCCAACCCTGGTATGCAAACGTTTAAAAAGGTGCCACTCTGGAGCACAGTGGGGGGGGGGGGGAGGGGGGGATTCTGGAGGGCTTGGAAAAAGAAAAAAGGCAAGGAGAGTGACACACCTCTCTTCCTTCTTTACCTCTCAACTTCCCTTCACATGAGGGGAAAAACATACGAGAAAGGAGTGCTGGAGCAAAGACAAAACAAACAATCCTGGAGTGCTCGTTCCTCCTCGTATCCCTCTCCCGTTCGTCCTCTGAACAGAAATGAGGGGGAGGGAAGGGGAGGGTGGACCAAGAAGGAGGTCAGCAGGAGGAGATGAGAGTCGGTATGCGGTGAGGTGTACTCCTCCCTCTCTACCTGGCCTCCTCCCTCCTGTCCTCCCTCTTGGCGCGAATGGGTTGAGAGCCGTCAGCCGGCTGCTGGACCCAGTTGTTATCGTGAAGCCCGACGCGGCAGCCCGGCGTGTCCTTGTCCGTCCGCCGGCAGCACATCCAGTAGGAACGTCCATAAGGCAGGTCGTGGTGGTAAGGTTTGGGGTGCCATCGGCACAGGGAAACGTCCCCGCGCTCGAATTGCCGCTTGCACTGCTTGCAGGGGTCGTCCCTGTACAGGGGGTCTTGGTTCCAGCGCGAATCCACCGCCCGCACCCCGTAGGTCTCAATCAACACCTTGAAGTAGTGGCAGGTGCATTTGAGGGCCGCCAGCGAGCGCGTCGGCAGGTAGCCGAAGATGTTGACCATGATGTGGTCGGGCAGCAGCAGCATGTACTGGCGCGGCTCGAGGAGGCGCTGAATCTGGAAGCGGATCTCCAGGAAGTCGTGCGACACGTGGCGGTAGAGGCGACACAGCGAGGGGTCCGAACAGTCCTCCCCAACGCCGGGGGAATCCGGACGAGTCGCCCGCTCCCCTGACCCCACCCCCCCGGGGCCGTTGTTGTTGGCACAGTCCAAAGAGCAAATACCTGACCCACTGCCAATGCCCGTTCCTTTTACATCCTCCTCTTGGCCCCGCGGGGGCTGAAGGAAGAAGAGTTGTCCAGGAGGGGGATCATCAGATGAAGGGTCACCGGAGCTTCCTCCTCCTCCCCCCCCACTAGACATAGCGAAGCACACCGTCTCCTCCTGCACATTCTCTGTACTGTCCTTGCCATAAAACACACATTGATCCACGGCACCCGTCACCACCACCTCCACGTGGAAGCCAGTCACTCGCTCCCGCCCCACAGCTTTTTTCTCCTCCTGCGTTGGGTCCGGGCTGCCACAGGCCTGCCTGTCTGGGTGATGGAGGTCTCCATCTGGTTTGGGGGCAGCAGTTGTGGCGGCAAGCAGCAGACTACTGGGGTCTCTAGATGAGGGGCTAACAAGCTGGTAGAGGTCACAGGTGATTTTCTCTTTGGCCCTGGCCGCCGCCTGGTTGCCCCCACCTCCACAGCTCATAAACATACAGCGGGACCTGCCAGCTGGCTCCAGCGGAGACCGTGGATCCAGATTCGACACTCTGAAAGCTATTCTAACCTCACCATGGCTGTGGCTGGGGGGCGGAGGAGGGGTCGCTACGCCGGACTCCCCTCCTCTCCTGCGTTCCTTTTCTCTGTCTCTATTATGAGAGTCTGTTCCAGGACCAGCGCCCAGATGGAACCGATTCTCCTGGTTCTGGGACTCAAAGTGCGCGATGGCCTGGGCTACCCTCAATGACTCCTGCTGCTCCTCCAGCTCCTGGTCTGTCTGGATAGGAGACGATGACTCCTGGGGCTCTTTGGAGGGCTGGCCATTTGAACTGTCTGACACACACACGATAGGAGTGGGGTCCGACACCGTGCCCCGGAGGAGCGTGTGCTGGTGCGGGGTAAGGCCCTGACTGTTCGGGGCCTCGTGGTGGTGTTGATTCCCGTGAACCGCCACTATTCCCTGGAGGGCCATGGCAGTCCTCTGCTCAACCAAGGCGACCATCTCTGCCACCGACAGCAGGTCCGTCTCAGTCACCCCTCCCAGAGGTGGCTCCTCGGAGCCAGGAGGCGAGAGCGAGGAGTCGTCGCTGAGGTTCGGCTCCGAGGCTTGAGAGCGAGTTGGAGGGTCGTAGGATGAGCATCGTCTTCGTCTTTTGGCTTTACTGCAGTCAGTTGCCCAGTTACCTTTAACCTTTGGAGAAGGAAAATAATTCATATTTAGTTTTTTTTTTTTTTTTTTTAAATGACCAAATATAACTAAAAACTCTTTAAAAAAAAAAAAAACCTAATTTAGTTTCAGCTCTTTACCTTCATAGCGCTGGGCCTGGGCTGGCCTGCTCCACTGAACTGGTGTGCAACGAAGAAGGCTATCTTCTCCTTGGTGTTGCCTGGCTTAATGACGTACCAGGTGTCTAACAGCACGCGGCCATCTTCCATCTGGGACGCGGACGAGGGTGGCGAGGGAGGTGCTGAAGAAGGCGGAGGGGCTTGGCTCTGTGAGCTGGGGACATGCTCTGGTTCGGGTGGAGTGTTCTCTGAGCCCGCATCCTCCTCTTCTCCGTTCGCCTCCCGTACACCAACTATCATCCCTCCATCTTCACTTCCATCCACAGTCCTTCTGGCACCCGGAGTGGGCTCGGCCTTGCAGAGGGAGGGGGACCCCGACCCACCACCGCCGCCTCCGCCGCCGCTGCCCCCCGAGCCTGGGCTCCTGGCTTTGTTCTGGGAGTAGGTGCCAAAGGGGCGTGGGCACCACAGGCGGATGTGGGAGAAGGTGTCTCGATCCATCAGGATGCGGACCACCGGGGCATATCGGCATCTATGCTGGCCAGAAAACACCCAGAGCCAGAGCTCTCATCCTCGGCTCCCTGTCCCAGTGCCAACCTGATGGGCACTGTCTGTCACCAAGGCCACCAGCGACACTGGGCACACAACCTGCATCAACAGGAGAGGGAGAGATAAGAGGAGAGGGTGGGGGTGCAGGCGGGGAGGGAGGAATGAAAGGAGAGGAGAAGAGAGAGAAAGGGCCCAGTGAAAACAGAGTTTGTATTTCTAGGGCAACAATGCTCGTCGGTGCCGGGATCAGTTCAGATAATCGATGAGCAGTTGAGGCTGTATCGAGTCGTAGCCTTGAGGTACATTTCAAACCGGGTGTTGGCATTGTACGCCGGCAGCCCGGGCGACTGTACTGTGGAAAACACCGCTATCATCATCATCATACTACTACCAACTGAACTTATCACAACTGGCCTGCCTCCCTACTTTGCCCAAACTCAATTAGCGATTACATTTGCGACCGTGTACTATGATCATCTCTCCGCTTCAGAGCCTCTAAATCAAATTAAAGGGATTCCATTTCAGGTTTTGGTGTCTGCGGCCTGCGGATGAAAGGGATGAAAGATGGAACACAAAAGCTCCAAATGGACTCCCCCCTTTCTCTCTCTCTCTCTCCCTCTCGTCTCCTGCATCTCAGTGCTTCAAAGAGGACTTGGTTAATAGGAGGCAACACAGGGAGGAGCATGCAGGCATATGCTGGATCTATTTTTAGCAAACAGCAGGAGGGGGTGGGTAGTAGTGGAACTGCTGTAGCTGTCCTCACCCCTTTCTCCCTGCCAAAGAGCCTATGCTACAGGCTGGGGGGGGGGGGGGGGGGCTTTAGTCCAACCAGCGTGCTTCAGCACAGCTATGCCAGCCGTAGGGGCTGCCAGGAACGTGCCAGCGGACTTAAGGAGAGGAACAAGTGGCAACCAACATGGTTGGCTCGCTGCTCATCTGAAGGCATCCTCCCCAGAACAGCTTGAGCCCACGATACGCATCATCGGTCAGTCCTGAGCTGCTTCCTTGAAGGTCACCATTTACACACATGTTTAAACTCATAGGTTTAAACTGGACAGGATGTCTCTTTCATATCAGCGACTCTTTAACTGTACATTTTGCCACTTAAGATAGGTCATGTCATACCGTAGTTCTAATGGTGCAAACAAAAGCCAAAAAAGACTTTGGATGAGATCATTTAAATACTGTCACTCACCAGTTAATATACCACATCCTGATTATACCAACCACATATACACCACCACAAGTCACTCACCCTCAAGTGGTTCAGTATAAATCACGTTCGATTCCCTCGGTCACAATAAGCAATTTGGTATCTTTTGTTTACCGTGTGTTGACAAGAGCGACATCCAGATTAAACATGTGATAAAAGGTTAGTTTAGCATTGATTTGAATTTATTTAACTTTACCTCCATTACTATACACAATTCAGTCCCATCTTTTTTTTCACGGTTATGTCTTTCTTCACCTCTATAGGTTCAGACATGCAGTCAGCTCTGGGGAGAATTTCATTTATTAAAAAAAAAAAAAAAAAAAAGCATCCCTGTATCTTCGAGTAACTTGTCCGCTTACGCTGCGTTATTTTTCAGATCGCCCGCTCCATCTTGAGGCGTGGCCGGCACTTGACCAAAGTTGTCTGCATTATTGGCAGGTAACCAACCATCAGGACTGGCGCAGCTCGATGTGTACAACCAAATAGCACTAGCCAAAAATTAAATTGGCTTCACACAAACATTCCCAGATGTTACAGCGAGGGAGGGATGGGTGTGTTTTAGTGGTCAATACAAGCTGGTTTTGCAGCACTTGAAAATCCAACAGTCAGAGCTCTTTAATTAACTTTGTGTTATGCAACAAGCGTGTTTAAAGAGCTTATTTCACAGAAGAAAAAAAGGTTGATACATTTGTTTAAGATTAGTTTTTCTTTTGACAACAGAGTAGCCTGCTTTCCATTTCAGCCACCTGACTCCTTCAATCCACAGGCTTTAAAAAAAAACAGGTCATTGTTGCGTTTCTCTGCATCGCACACACACTGAATGGGTGGTGCTTTGTGCATTTGGACTAATGGAATGGCTCAGAGAGGTGCAAAAAGCAAAACACCGCCCACACAGCGTGTTGGACCAATTCAAATGCTTCCTCTGTAATCACACGGCGGCAGCAACTCAGCTAAGAGCAGGCAGATTACACTGTTGCTGGTGAACCTTTTTTTTTTTTTTACTGCCTTTTTCTCTCCATGTTCCCTTATGACGCTCTTTAACCACTTTCTCCATCTCCTCACCCCCCCTCCCCCCCTTCCCTCTCACTGCATCAGGCAATCCATCGCTCATAACAGATTGGAGGGTATTACAAGAGGGGCCAGAAGAGAGACGGTCTGCCCACTGCAGTGCTTCAGTACAACGTCACACACCAACACAGAACATCAGCCACCTTAACAAACTACAGATCGGAATCGTTAGTTCTCACTTTCCTGTGAATTTAGGATGTTTGGGAGAGACGCCATGTCCACTCCTAACCGGAGCAGATACATGGGAAAACAATGTTTACATCTAAACTCGACAACACTAGCGTTTTTGAGTCGTCCTTCATCTATACTGATCTCTTCCTCTGTGGGACAGCAAACGGCAAAACTGTGCCGTGCAGCCAACATTTGGCCGGAGTGGGACCCTCACAGCCAGGTTACTGTTGGTATCCGCAGGTTAAAACTCCATTCTCTCAACTCCTGCTCTCTACGATCACTTACTTTGTTACAATACAGCTTAACACACAATTTAAAGTGGAGCCGTTACATAGTTGTGAGTTTCTGTTCGTAGAGCCCATGAAAACCTCCATAACAAATCAAGTTGAAGAGCAAAGTCGCAGACTGTCAAAAGATCAAATCACAGTTTCAACTCAATGACAACACTTCTATTGTTTCATCGGCTTAACAGATAATAAACAAGAGCGAGCACAGGCTTGATGACAACGTCTTGAAATTACTGTTACACTGACATCACCCGAGCTTCTCTGTGCAGGGGGATGCATCATCGTCTTGGAAAAGCTGCTCTTCAAAATATGCTTCAAGTCAACAGAAGCAATGCCAACGATTACCTAGCCCTCGGTCGGACAGCTGCTGTCAATGAGAGAACGTAATGGTAAAAAAAACAAGACAACTGAAAACATACCGTATCTCACATACAGATACAGCTGGAGTGTCATCTATGATTCAGTCTTCAGTACTCCACATCACTCGGTTTAAGTTGGTACTGAGCTATCTTAACTACTTTTTTTTTCTTCTCTTAATTTGAAACAGTTTCTGCAAATGAAGGCTTGGGTTTGGTTTTAAGCTTTCTGCATCAACCTAATCCTTCAAATCCTGTCCAAGCACAGTGGCGGCCAGCGACACCGCAGTGGCAGGGAGCGCATCGTTGGGTACCCGAGCTGTCTGACAAATTAACTGTCAAATGAGAATGATGCTTTTTCTGTATGTATTAATGTTTAACTTATTCCATACATACAGAACGCTGGGGGTCTAAATGTAGGCAGCAGTTAGGACATGTAAACTTGGATCACACTAGCTGCTGAACCACAGTATGCAGAGATGGTGCCACTAAGGTTTTATAGCAGAAAGTATAATAAATAGGTCTAATCATGCTATGGATTTATCCGTTTAAAATAAAAGAGCAGTGTTAAGTGTACCAGACACAGCACCTGTGCCATTTAACCTGCATCCATGTACATTGTGTCAATAACACAGAGTACATCATTCCTCCTCTGACTGCAAGATTCTGACTACGTCTTTAGAAACATTGTTATACAAAAATGTCTAACTCACTGTTCTGTCAGAGGGACATTGTTGTGGATTACTGCTGCAGTCAAAATGTGGACATCCACACAACACTCACTGCATAGCAGCACACAACACATGTACACAACTGCAGGTACTGATCTGTTCACAAATTACTATCCTGCTTGGTGAGACATTGAGAGGTTCGTCCCATTACATTAAAACTGGATTTCTGTTGGACTGGATCATTTCCCTACAAAATCAAACGCAATCTGGCGTGCACCCTCATCGGGATAATGGTTTCACTGTGGTAGGTGCCTGCAGTTCAGAACATATAATGTACCACATCCCCATTAAAAGCTAATTTAAGATTTAACACGTCGGATTAGCCAAAGGAGCACCAATTTAGAAGCTTGTTACTTAAAAGTTTGTGTTGATTTACCGATCAGCTCAAAAAATAAAAAAGAACACAGCATCACTCCAGCTCGGCCCCCTCATACTATCACCGCAGCTCTCCTGCACTCTTCTGTTTTCACAGCATTTCAGCCAGGCGGCCAAAAGCTGACGAATGATGATACGAAAGCGTGCCAAAACGTCTTAGCTCAAACTCCCTCTCTGCATGTGCGCCTGCGGAGACAATGCAACAGAAGCGCAGCCAGCAGGCCGGCTTTGCTGCAAACTGTCAACAGAACAATAGGGCCGAGTGCATCACTCCAGACTGCTCAGGAACTTCATTACATTGAGGGGGGGAAGACACCTGGGAAGAGTGGCTGGCCAGTCGGCAGGGCTGTCTGTGTGAGCAGCTGCACATTTGTGCTTGTGACATCTTCACGAGTTAAGACTTTGATGCCAGCTTTGATTCTACAATCACAGGGGCCACTGTGTCGACCCGGGGTATTATCAAACTTTGGACACCTGAAAGGAGGAGGGCAGGTCATGCATCGTCTCACAGCATCACACCAGATAGTAAAGGACTACTTCAAATCACACCCAACGACACTGATCAATTAAATTGTGCAGCAATGACAGATTTACTCTAGACATGATCCCCTCAGCTCATCCACCTGTACATATCGCCTTCTAACGCTGCTTTGTGCAGCACAATGCGAGTTCATTCACACATGCATCATCAAAAACATTCATTATGGGAAGTGTCACTCAAATATGTTGTCTTTAGTGTGATTCAAATGTCGAAGGCCTGCAGGTCACTGGACCTTTTACTCTTCTACTTATAATCCTACAACAACTGCCTGGAATTAAAGCAACTTCTCCAGCACCAAACAACAAGTGTGGCGTCACAAACACTGAAAAAAAAAAAACAATAACAGCAACAATAATCACATTAGTCACATTGTACAGTGTAATAGCAGGTCTTTAAATCAACCACTAGCTAGTCACACAACTAGCAAACAGTTAGCTCAACGTCCTGGTAAACTTGTGCAGCGTCTTATTAGGCAAGAAGGATGCGTTTAGCTAAATCAGTGTAACATTATTTAAAAGTAACCCGATCAGCTGGACACTTTAATAGGTTATTAACGGGTTAAATAGACCCGTCATTAACTGGCGAGCTTGCTAACGGGATAGCACAACTTACCTGCATAATAACATGACAGCCTTTTGCTAGCAAGCTAACAATACACACACACATAGCTACACATATACATAAATATATATATATTAATAAAAGCTCCTTGTTTAGCTGAGCCACCGCTACTCACCTTAACGGCGTTGATCCTCTCAACAGTATCGACTCGATGACAAGTGCTTCCTCGTTGTATTTCCCTCTAAACCAGTTCGTCTAGTGAAGCGCAGGTGACACGAGTTAACTATCCGTGTCCACGTAGCTAAGCTAAGCTAAGCTAAGCTAAGCTAGGCTAGGCTAGGCTGGGCTAGCTTAGCTCGCTGGCCAACGGTCGACATTAGCTTTTATCAACTGTTGTCCAGCGATGGCCGCCGAGGGCTCGTGCGCTCTCTTGTCAGTTGGCCGAACGGAGTCCGGTGGACCGGGCGCCTCGCGGGGGCTCTGGGCGACCGCTCTCCCGCCGTCTGTTGGGAAGGGGACGCGAGCTTTTCTCGGTTATGTTCTCGGGGTGATACCAAAATAATCGGTGTCAAAACGGCAGGAGGAGGAAGGCCATCTTGTTGACAAGCAGCTGCATCAGGGACGCAGCCAATAGCAGCGCAGAGTCGGTGGTGTGCCCATATATGGCGTCTGTGCAGCTCCCTCCCTCTGCTGCCTCCTGCTCACACACACTCACACACACTCACGCACACTCACATACACACACACACACACACACACACACACACACACACACACACACACTTACTCACTCACTCACTCACTCACTCACTCACTCACTCACTTACTCACTTACTCACTCACTCACTCACTCACACATACACACACATTCACATTCTCACACACACACACACACCACACTGTAAAAGGTCACTGTGTCAAAGACAGGTGGGAAAATCCATATACACCTATAAGGAATATTAACAATCGTACTACACTAATATTAATATAAAACTATGCACAAAATGCTCTCTGGGTAGAATATCTAGATAGATGGATGGATAGATGGATGGATGGATGGATGGATGGATGGATGGTAGATAGATAGATAGATAGATAGATAGATAGATAGATAGATAGATGGCTGGATGGATGGATGATGTAAACATGAGTCATCATACTGTTTTATGTCACAATTAAATATGCCAAGCAAGTCTTAATTAAAAACCTAATTTGTTATGTTTTTATTTGTTTTTATTTTGTATTTGTATACACATATCTAATTTGGTATTAAATAAATAGCTATCCTGACTTTTCTTTCAAAACAAGGGTGATAGGTGAATTTATGCTGGGATTTAATGATTAATTATTGTCTCTTCTGGAATCTTTGCAATCGAATTGACACGTGTTTTTTTATTCTTCTGCAGAGCATTTCTGATCTACACCCCATGACAGCCTCACCATTTTACTCAGCATCCTCTAAACTATTTAAAATGAATGAATTATATTTTGAGGCAAAAAAATCATTGTTTAAATACACAAGAGAAACATGTTTCCCTAATTCCTTCCAAATGCTGCAGATATTAACCATTATTATGAGAGGAACATGGAGACAACAGAACAATTACTGTTCGTAATCGAAACACCAAAGAACCAATTATAATTTGGCTAAAACTCATTGAGTGTGTTGATGCAGCGAAGTGTGGGGTACACTAGATTTCTCTCTACGACGCCTTACAGAGCGCTATGGAAGCCCAATTCGGCCACTGTGATGATAAAATAAAGATCCTGTAAGTCATTATAATGAGAAACTTTCTCAAAATAATGACTCAGCATCTCATAATTATGACTTAGCATCTAATAATAATTACTTAATATCTCATAGTTAAGATTTAGCATCTCATAATAATGAGATAGTATCTAATGAGCTACTATTTCATTATTGTTAGATTCTAGGTCATAATTATGATTTAGCACCTCATAATTATGAGATAGTGTTTCATAATTATGAGATAATAAGTCATACTTATGAGAAACTCATTGCAACACAAATATTGATAAGATTAGAGAAGTTTAACCATGCAAAGCATTTTCTAAAGAAATATAAGTGTGATTTGCACTGCTCTGAAACTGTGTCTAATCTCTTATGGCTTTGTTATTGCTCTAAAACATTTGGGGAGGATGTTTCAAATTTGATTATCGATGTCTTGTACAAATATTTTGCATTGTTTTAGAAACATGTTATTTTTATTAATATGACAGAACATTTGAGGACAGGGCATATATCATACATCTATTGATTATTCTCACCAAAATCTTTATTCATAAATGGAATTTTACAAGCCAAAGACCCCTTTTAGTATTTTTATATAGATTTTTAACTTAACATCAAATATCTATTAAATTATGTACCAACAAAGAGGCCATAAAAATAATTTGTGCCTTATATATTCTTTTTATTTTTTTATTTGTATTGTTTATTTATTCATATTCATTTATTTTTTGTCTATTTTACTTATCTTCTGCTGTTTAAAACCCCCTGGCACTTCATTTTGAATGTCAGCATTTTGCGCTGTTTCTTATTGTGAAGTTGTGAAACACAACACGTGCAGTTTGTTAAAAAAAACACCCCTTAATTCTCATTCGACGTTGTTCAATTTAAAGCCCGCCTCATGTGGCCTGCAATTGGCCGAACACCGAAACCACGTGGAACATTCTGCACTGCTATTGGTCGAGGGAACACACCTCTCCTCCCTTCCACGTCGGGGTTCGGCCTCCTTCTCAAAACTCGGATTTTGATTGGTTCCCAGTCCTGTCAGTCAAAAGTGAACTTCCGGTCGTGAAAATCGTTGCAAAACAGTCCCGAAGGCGGTGGAGGAGGACAGTCACCGAGGAAAACCTGGATAACGCAGCTTCACGAAAAGTGAGTCACTTAATTTGTAAACCGCAGAAGGTTTCATTCAATGTGTTAAATATATATATATTTATTTTTCATGTGGAAGAATAAACCCTGTGTATAAATGTCAGCAGCTCCTAACGCTACACAACACCAACTATGCAGGAGCGAGCTAATAAGCTAACGCAGCCGAAGATATGTATTTGCTCTCCTTAACTTTGTGAATATGTTCAACGTTTGTATTTGACAAGATTGCAGGCCACTGGTGCACCATAATGTCGGGCCACGTGCTCATGACACATTGGCATGTCTTGACACACATGTAGCCAATCATATCCAAGGTTAAACCACAGCAGGGGGAAATGCATCATGTGTTTGTCCCAAGTGTCTTTAAATCATTGGAAATGCTTTTTACACGTGCTATCATGCGACTATTTCCTTATGAGGGTGAAAGAGTGTGGTGGTTGTGTCTGGTACTTAATGTTCTTTTTTTTAATTTAATGTCACTCACATGTTACACAACTTGACTCCCTCCTCTGTCTCTCTCTCTCTTTCTCTCTACCCCCCTCCCTGTTGATAGTGGTGCTTTCAGAAGTCCTGCAGGTGCTGCGCGGGGCAGGTAAAGTGGGGTCTGCCCTGGTTTGCACTCAGGGAGAACAGCTCCGATTTATGGCCTGCAACTCCACCATGGGAGCGGGGGTCAAAGTCGCCCAGGATGCAGTGGAGGGGCTGATGAGCAACTTTGGTGGTGGCAGCAAGGCGGTAAGGATCCCTGCATGGAGCGTGAATCCCATCACTTCGGGCTCTGGCAACTTTATATGATGGGCATTTGATGTAATGCATACTCAAAATGTTTAAAAGAATAATTGAGAATGCAAATAACAAGTTAGTAATTATTTGGATAAATCACTTGTCCCAGCAGTCAACAGAGGAGGATGTGTTTCCGGACGCGGAGGGTTGGGAGAATGTGGACCCGGATGAAGCAGCCAAATGGACCATGGGGTCCGAGTTCCCCTCCGACACTCAGACGGACGCTGCAGCTGCAGCTGAGATGCCGACAGGTATGTGACCTGTACAGGAGGAGACGTACACTTTAGTATGTGGCACTAAATGTTTAATAAGTACATTTTAATGTTTGTTTTCAAGCGTTGCAATTATTGTAAAGATTGTTTTGTGAGGTTTCACAACAATGAATGGATCCAGAACAACACAATTAAGTGCAAAATATGCTCTTTTTAAAAAGAATATTTGAAAACTTGTTTAGATGATCAAACCACCTTCTGGACTTGTAAAAGAAAGTGAATATATATATCTATATCTATATAGATATATATAGAGCTCTCTCTCTATCTCTCTCTCTCTATCTCTCTATCTATCTATCTATCTATCTATATATATATATATATATATATATCTCAATATATATCTAGATATATATCTATAGATATCTAGAGATATCTATATATATATATAGATATAAAGATATCTATATATAGATATTTATATATACATATATATATAGAGAGAGAGAGAGAGAGAGAGAGAGAGAGAGAGAGAGAGAGAGAGAGAGAGAGAGAGAGAGAGAGAGAGAGAGAGAGAGAGAACAATAAGACTTAAAAAGAGTCCCATTATGGTTCACTCACATTCCTCTTCCTAACTTAGGGGTTCCTCCCTCCCCCGGGGCAGCTCCTGCAGGGAAGGGCTGGCCAGGACAGAACGCTCGCTTCCTCCACACAACCCCCAACTTCCACCGGTTCTACTACCAGAGCAGGTCTGTCCACGACACGGTGGTGGCAAGACTCAGCCCAGAGGACATCAAGAAAGCCAGGGAGGCCAAGCAGGCCCTGGTCAAACCTGTCAGACAGAAGGTTGGTTTAAAAACTCCAACCGTTTGACTTTTAAAAAAGCAGTGCGAGCTATTTCAGATTATGTAGATTCTCTATGAAGCAGTTTATGCCTGTAAAGAGAGAATATTTATGTTTTATCTTTATTTGTGTGTCTTATCTTTTATGGGTTATTTTGATGAACAGGCTAGTATCTAAAGAGACGGATCCTGTATTGAGGAGATGGTCGTTTATATGAGTTGACATTCGTACGTTTGATCTTGTCATGTGAGTGATTGTTCAGATGGATGGCTGGGGTAGAAGCAATATGCAGAATAAATGGCTCAGAAAATGAAGCTTAAAGTGGAGCAGTTATTAAACATTTTATACAAATGAACATTCCTGATCATTTTTTACTACCATCTCCACATCACATGATATTATCTTTTAATAGGGAAACCAGCTATTTCAAAGACGTATATGTTTGATAAATCCTCTTTGTTTTATAAATGTGTATTAAAATACTTTATAAATGAGACCCAAATAAATGAGTTTTGTTTTTTATCCTCTTATCAGGTAAACAAACAGAATGCACTCTCGCCTTTCATATTATATTCAGTGTTATATACTGAATAGGCTACAATTATCAGAACAATACAAACAAAAAAAGACAATGGAAGATATTCTGAAAGTTAATGTGGTGACCTTCATAAAATGTCCTGCGACCAGCCGGTGGGTTTCGACCCTGTCTTTGGGAATGACTGATATATATAGATAGTATGTATGTCTTTGTGATGTAATATAATGTTACTATCTGAAGAGTTTTGCCCTTTGTTGTTGAATAACTCTCGACTTGTGCAAAAAGAGAAACAATCAAAGGGATTAGAAATAGAAATAGAAATGGATTAAAATGCATTCTGGTATGTTTTTCTCCCAGCTGAGCGACCGGGCCAGAGAGAGGAAGGTTCCCGCCACAAGAATCAGCAGGCTGGTTAATTTTGGGGGTGAGAACGAGACACTTTTTCATTAGTTTTTACAGTTGCTGCACGTATCATATTTGACAAGACGTGCTATTTTTATTGTTTGTTTGACCGTCTTCAAAGAGAGAATGTTTAGCTTATGAAAAACACAAGCTTACAGTAAGCAATAATTACACTCAGACAGTGTAGCTTTAAATAAAACCATATTTACTCAACAATGTTGGACTAATCTACTCAATAATGTTTGAACAGATGAAAAAAAAAAAAAAAGACTTTGCACGTTAGATAATTCTCCCATAAACGTTTATTTGATGCAATGCAGAGACGCCTCTACAAATACACCGGAGGACAGGTCACCTGGTCCCAACAGGCTCCCTTAGAGACAGTACATGATATAAATACATCGTATACAAATACACATCTGTGCTCACGATCGCATGATCACACTGAAGCTCGTAGTGAACATAGTCACTATGTGACTGCATATATAAACATGGAATAATTCAATCGATAGGAAAACTTACACAAGATTTGTACGAAGCTACTTACAACTTAAATGTCACCAGACTTAAGCGACAGGTTTAAACCATCATAAACATTATGATGTCGTCCAGATGTGCGTGCTTATGTGAATAATAACAAAAAAATGATGTAAAAATGATACTTTGAGATTGAAATGTTACATCGTTATCGGCGCCATCGGACAGGAAATATGATTTCACTCTTCAACTAGCAGCAGTCTGCAGCTGTGTGTCAAGTCAGCGTTTCCCTCGAGCGACCCGTTAAGTGGCCCCTAAATTGAAACTCACTCGTTGTCTCCGTCTCCGCGGCCCGCAGGTCTGGCGGTGGGAATCGGGATTGGTGCCATCGCGGAAGTGGCGAAACAGTCGTTCGGAGGCAAACCGAAGGGAGGTAAAGATATTCTCCTCTGTGCTGTTCTGTCCTCCCGTCCTGTAAAAGAGCTTCTGGTCCGGCGCTCGCTCGGCAGAGCCAGCAGACGGATGGACAGCTGGTCGGCCCCGGAGACGTTTCTCATGTGTCAGCACCCGACAGGCGTTAAATCAAAGCTAACAAGAACTTGAAGACGGCCTTTAATACGTGTTAAATGATGTACTGCTGCACTCGTTTCTTTACATGCTGCTTTCTTACAATTGGCTGGAGTTTAATTATTAACATGGAGCACTTTGAAGACGCTCGCTAGAGACAAATTGGGTTACTAATAGGTTTTGCTTCACATCACCGCTAACAATCCTGTGTCTCCCGTCTGCTTCGTAGATGAGAATGCTTTGTTGAACTCTCCTCTCCTGTCGGAGGCCAACGCCGAGAGGATAGTCAACACACTGTGCAAGGTCCGCGGGGCCGCGCTCAAGATCGGACAGATGTTCAGCCTGCAAGGTACTCGCTGGAGCAACGGCAAGATGCAGTTCGGATGTCCTCGCAGAGGATTTATAGACGGTGATATTATATATTTTTTCTGAATGTTTTCTCATAATTCCTTCTTCAGACAACGCCTTCATCAACCCCCAGCTGCAGAAGATCTTTGAGAGGGTCCGGCAGAGCGCAGACTTCATGCCGGCCTGGCAGATGAACGTAAGCATGAACGCTTACGCTTGGTTTATGCTCGGGGTTTTCAGACACGACTCTCCCAAATAGTTCAATTAACATGTCTGGTGATTTTACAAAGACAGACTGTTTGTTTTCAGATGCTTCAGAAACAGGAAGTATTAAAAGGCTTTGAGTAAAGATCACCCATTGGTGCGAGAATACACACTGGAGTTGTTGGAGTCCAGTAACCAACCAGACTCTGTTAACATATTGCTCAATTTAACAGATCTGGGTTTGATACTCCTCAGATGATACTCCTAAATCATAACATGTGACTTTGAATGACTCCCCCAAAAAATACTTTTCATTTCGGCTGATATTTACCTTGAACAGCTCTTCTGGAAACTAAATTAAATGAATGAAGCAAAAAATCTCAAACCGTTTCCTACTGTCGAGAAAACACATTGTTAAATTTAAAGGAGCCGAGCTTACCGGTAAACATCTGCTTACGAAAGTTAATTTGTGATTTCTAACAACTCATGAACAGACTCTTAAGTTATTCAGCAAACATGATTTAACATAACTCAGTATTCATGTTAGCTGAATTTAAAACGGAGAAACGTTCCCAGGGTAACGCTCGTCTGCCTTAACAATGATGTTTACACATTTTTGTTCCTGCTGATTTGTTAAATCTGAATTCTTCTGAGTCGAACGCGACGCAGAGTTTTTACAAAAGAGCTCGGTAACGGAGGGAAAAAGTAATTTTTTTGTTGTTGTCAGGCGACAACCGATGAGCCACAGCCGTATAGTTCTGTGGAGAAACAGGTTCTTCTTCTTCTGTTGTGCAGAAAGTTCTGGAGGAGGATCTGGGGCCGGGCTGGAGGGAGAAGCTGTCGTCCTTCGAAGACAAACCGTTTGCTGCGGCGTCCATCGGGCAGGTGCATCATGGGGTGTTAAAAGACGGAAGAGAGATCGCCATGAAGATCCAGGTAGTCGTACACGCTCTCTGTTTCCGTCTCTCTAATAAAAACAACCCTATCAATCTTTGTCTGCATTGATTTTTTTTCCCCCTCTGTCATTCACATATTCCTCCCAGTACCCCGGAGTGGCGGAGAGCATCCACAGTGACATAAACAACCTGATGTCAGTCCTGAAAATGAGCGTGGCCCTTCCAGGAGGTAACGAACTACATCTTTTATAGTTGGTGGTGTAACGGCATTAAGGAGAAGAGACGGCGAACGTACGGAGGTTTCGTTCAGTTACATTATGATGCGTTCAGGCTCTGATCAGTGAAAATGAGTACTAGGCGAAGGTAAATTAGAACGTCATCATGATGTGTTCAAATGTAATCTTGTAAGATGTAGTTTTGGTGAGAAACTTAATAATAAATCCAGTTGTTTGAAGGAGCAACATAAATAGATGTTAGAGAGGGAATTATGACCTGTTTTAACTTTCTAACACGAGCAGCTTTTATGATCATTAAATCATGATCATTTGAACTGTGCGTTTTATGGAGATAACCACTATAGATGTCTTCAACAAAGTAAAAGGATAACATTTAGACTTCAGAGCGGTTGAAAGGATTTTCGAGACGACGAGGGTGGAAAAAAAAAATAGTCTGGAGCCTTGAATACCAGCTGCTATAACAAAACAAAACAACAAAAACGATCCGTATCGTCCAATATGGATCATCGACGATCGGCAATCTTTTACAAAAAAGCTTGATTGGGACGTCTATAAATGTTATATCTGCTCCTTTTTTTCGTCTGTGCTGATCCGTGACTCAAATCTTTGTTTCAATCCGTTCTGTGAGTTTTGCGCACCTCATATTTTAATATTTGTTTCAGTGTTTGGTGATAACACCATATTGAAGACAAGCTATTTTGAATCGCGAGGCAGCTGGAGATTTAAAGATATATTGTCTGTCCTCCTTTGACTGTCCCCCATCATTATACTGGCAGGTGACTCTAGATTGTTCTTTCGTTCCATCATTTTCACTATTTCAGTTTCGACCACTGGGTGGCGCTGTTGGTGCAGGTTAAAACCAGGAGACAGTCGTTACTGAGTGGCGATGAGGATGTCTTGATGTTACTTGTTCCCTTGTTATGTTCATTCCTGTGCTTTCGGTCAAAAACACGAAGCTATTTCTCCTAACTAATGATTACACCGTTCTATAGTTATAACTGTAAAGTACACACCGCCGCTGACTCCATGACAACCGTTTCCACGCTTTTGCTCATTTGCAGAAACCGCGTCGATGTGTTCAAAGGCGACCGAGTCGGCTTGTTTTTTCTTTTTCTTTTCTTTAGTTTTCCCTGCTGAGTTTTTCTTGTTTCTTGTTTATTCTTCCACAGGTCTGTTTGCAGACAGCAGCTTAGAGGTTCTTCAGAGGGAGCTGGCGTGGGAGTGCGACTATAAGAGGGAGGCCGAGTGTGCCAAGAAGTTCAGGTAGGTTTATGGGGTTTTATTGAGCCATAAAAACCTCCTACACTGAACCCCACCAGTGAGGCGGTCACACTCATTTAACTGCACAGAATAGAAACCACATCAAATTAGCTGTAAAGATTCAGGATGGTTACTCTATAATTAGATGGACCGTTCACTGAATGTTTGCTTCCGCCACAAAACTATTGCAGATAGACTTTATGAAGCTCTGTTGATTTTATAAAAAACATCCCTCTAATTGTCTGATAGAGATTCAAAGCTTTTACTTTTTACTTTTTATTCTTCTTTTTAATAATTAATATATTATTTTGAGAGGTACTTTACTCCTGCTATTATTACAGCTAACTATTATTGTTTCATATTAATAATATTGTTCGAGCATATTTAGTTTTCTTTTATACAAAGAACAATCTTATTTATGTCACAATATTTAGTCATTGTTTACTATCTGTGTTTTCACATGTTTTCTGTCTTCAAAGGAACAATGGGTCGCATTTAGGGTGATCTATTGGCAGGAATGGAATATAATATTAGTATAATTATGTTTTTTTTTTAATGCATAATCACCTGAATATAAGAATCGTTATATTTTTGAGCCGTTGCTATCCACATGTGGAGCGGGTCCTCTTCACATTTGTGTTTTCGCGTCGGCCACTGGAGTTCTCCTGCTCGCTTGGCACGCGGGAGAAGTTTCAGTTGGTTGCAATCTGCAACCTCACCACTAGATGCCGCCAGTTCCTACACACTGCACCTTTTAAAATGTGTATGTGTGTGTGTATATATGTATCTATATATTTTTTTTCTGACTGTTTATGTCTGGCCTCCAGGTCCATGGTGGAGGGAAATGAGTTCTTCCTCGTCCCCGAGGTGATCGATGAGCTGTCAGGCAGCAGGGTGCTCGCCATGGATCTGATACAAGGAGTCCCGCTGGACCGCTGCGTAGACCTGGACCAGGAGACCAGGAACCGGGTACGGGGTTGAGTCAGCAGACATCCCATGGTGCACTGGGGGAGGAGTCTGGGAATGTGTCTAATTCTCTTGGCATTTTACAAATGACTACAGCTGAATGTTCTTTTAAAGGAAACATTATCAAATATTTTCGTATTAGGTGGTGATGCTCAATTTAGTTTCCTCCAGCACTTTAGCAAACCAGGAATTATAAACCATCAAGTGATACAAGTGCTGGAATCTATTTATGGGAAGTGAAAGAAAGGTCATGTGATTTTACATAAAGCGGACACCAACTGGCTGAAAGATCTCGACCATCACAGTCTGGACATCTAATTGTGGGACCCAATTAGAGCGGAAACCCTCTGACGAGTAGAAGGAGCTGATTAAAGCGCCCTGTTCCTCCTCTCAGGCTTTTGTTCACACCAAATGTATTGTGTACCTGCATTCCACCCTTTGTTGGCAATAGGAAACGAGCACTTTCATTTTTAAACACACGTGTCATAATGTGACGCAGCAGCACCTCCAAAAAGACGGCAGCAGTGAAAACTGTAGGAATGAGCATTTACCAGTTGAGACGTTTGCTCTTGGAGCGCAGCCTGCAGTCAGGCAGCATCTTTAGACACGGGGAGCGCGTGGCAGCGCAGCGCAGCTACAGCATTTAAAAATGATACCGATAGTAACAGCGTGACTGTGAACACATCTGTCTCGTCTCTCGTCTCCAGATCTGTTACAGAATCCTCCAGCTGTGTCTCAGGGAGGTGTTTGAGTTCAGGTTCATGCAGACCGATCCAAACTGGGCCAACTTCTTCTACAACTCGGACACCGACACGGTGAGCGGAGTGTGGTAATAAAAGTATTAAATATTTACCCGTACCAAATATGCTGCAGACGCATGACACTGTCATCTTCCCTGTAGGTCGTTCTGTTGGACTTTGGAGCGTGCAGAGGCTACCCGGAGTCGTTCACGGACGACTACATACAGGTATGACGAAGACACCCGGAAGTGAATCACATGATTTATTTATTTATTTTTATAAATAAGCGCTAGAGTCAAAATTTGAGGGGAAAAAAAGGATCATACACGATCGCATGCATGTGCACACGTTCCCCTCCTGCCTTAAATACACGTGATTACCACATACGTATCATTATCGTGTGTGTGTGTCTGTGTGTGTGTTGCATGTTCAGGTGGTGCACGCGGCCTCCGTGGGGGATCGAGCCACCGTTCTTTCCAAATCAAAGGATCTGAAATTCCTGACAGGCTTCGAGACCAAGGTAAGGTATTTTGGTCTCTGCTCCTGTGCTCATTTATTTTTGATACGGTTTATCCTCCTCGGTCTGCTCCGTTTTATTTGTGTCTCTCTCTACCTCAGCCTCACTCCCTGTGCTTGGTGCGGTTTCCCTGTAGTTATAGTGCAGGATCCTCCTTTTTCCTTGACATTTTTTTTTTTTGTTTGTGTCTTTGCTAAAGAGGTCGTGATGTCATCCCTGTATTTACTTTTTAAATGTGAGGAATTATGTGTCTGAGTGAGCGCTGCAGCAAGTTTTCTTTTTTTTTTTGTTGTGTTGGCCAAACTGCACTTTATGCTCTCCAAGTGTTGTCTAGTGTGATCTTTCTCTGTGTTTTCCTTTAGTATTATCTAGAGCTGGGCCATGTATATCGACGTTATATGAGTATCTTGTTATGAGACTAGATATTGTCTTAGGTTTTGGATATCGTAATATGGCTGTAGTGTCGTCTTTTCCTGTTTTTTAAAGGCTGCGTTACAGGAAAGTGATGCAATTATCTGAACTTAGCAGACCCACTTGATCATAATATCCATATTACTGATGATTATATATAAAAAAATCTCATTCTGAACGTATTTTGTGAAAGTTAAAGCTAATAGTCAACCCTACAGTTTCGCTGCAATATCGAGATATTTGGTAAAAAATATCGCAATATTTGATTTTCTCCATATCGCCCAGCCCGAGTATTATGTATAAAATGTGGAGAAAACTAATTAAGCATAAAAAACACTGTTGTAAGTTGGAGATATGAAAATGTGTACATATACCTTGGATATAATGCACAAAAAAACAGCTTAAAGTCTGTTTCAGTGCGTCGGCACGAGTTAACTTTACAGCCGTTGGCTTCTGTGTTCAACCACGAGTTCAGTTTATTATTCTCCGCGCTCCCCTCCAGGCCTTCGAGGACGCCCACGTGGAGGCGGTGATGATCCTCGGCGAGGCCTTCGCGTCCGTGGAGCCCTTTGACTTCGGCACCCAGAGCACCACCCAGCGCGTCCAGAGCCTCCTCCCCGTCATGCTGCAGCACCGCCTCACCCCTCCGCCCGAGGAGTCCTACTCCCTCCACCGCAAGATGGCCGGCTCCTTCCTCATCTGCTCCAAACTGAAGGCCCGCATACCGTGCAAGGACATGTTCCTGGACGTGTACAACGCCTACAACCAGCGGCGGGAGGAGGAGCAGGCGGCACGGGCCGGCGCTTAGACGCTCGGGGACAACGGTGACTACCTCAACATACTGTACACCTCCAGGGCTTTTTTTATGAGCCGAGTAAAGACAGAAAAGATGGAGGGTATCAAGACTAAAACTTTATAGATATGTAACTGGCAACGGGCTCTAAAGAGGACCATGTCCTGGACTTTCCATTCGAGATCAGTGTGAGGTCACGAGGTCACGAGGACCCAACACTGACTCGCCGTGGCCTGACTGAAGTTCTGCACAGTGCCTCTGACGGGGAATGTGAGCTGTGCCATAGAAAATATATGCTGATGCCCAAAATGGTTATATTACTGATTTTAAATCTATATATGAATTGAAAACCGGATTATTTAACTAATTTGCTGTGTGTGTGTGTGTGTGTGTGTGTTTTGACTTTTATGGCCCAACGGTTGCATCTCTCTGTCGCAGCAAACAAACAACACAATGCGGCAACAACTGTGTGTGCACTTTCTCTAAATGCAAGATGTTTTTTAGTTGTTTTTTTTTGTTTCCTCCCCCATGGTTAAAATGTATCAATACTCACTTTTACAGAAAGATCCATCATGTTACAAGAGAAAAAAAAAATGATCTTCTGTCTCAAGGACACGTGATGAGCCCTGCATTGCCGCCAAGTGCTCTTTTTCTCTTTTTGTGTTCATGTACATGAAGTACGTTTTTTTTAATCCTATAATCCTATGTGACGCCTGGCAAGACGACGTCTAACAGAAACCCGGTGAGTAACGGCCTTGCATTATAAAGAAGCTCCACATCTTGAAATGCTCTCGGCCCATTTGTGTGGCTTCCTCATGACTGTAACCTACAAGGCGGTGTGCGTTTTTTTTTAAAATAAAATAAAAATATCCAAGTATCACAATTTGAGTTTTACTACCAGGTGTCAAAGAAAAAAAAAATCTGTAAGCCAAGGGCTTCCTTCCCTCTATTGATCTTTCCCTTTCAATCTTCAGACGCCTTTTGGGAAATATTGACACGTTTGACCTCGTTCTCCACTCTCCGCTGTTCTCGTATTGACCGTCCAGCAAGTTTGGCTCACAGAATGTGAGATATGAGCTAAAGGTGGCGTTACCAGGTCTATTTTCTTCTTCTTCTTCTTCTTTTTTTTTTTTTTTACAGAAACTATTTTTGTGTCAAGGCAGCGCCGTCTTATTCTGTCCTCAGTCGAGCCATTACAGGACTGTTCACGCCACATGAGCTGAGACGTGAGGCCTTCACTGACATCGTAAAAACCTGATGGAGAAAGATGGAGCCTTTCTTTTTTTTTTAACTGGAGCTCCATTAGTGCTTGCTGTCAGCGGCCCTCTGTTGAGCTTTGCTGCATCCTGTACTGTACAGCTGCCCAGCACAGCGAGGCCGGCTCTCACCGTTTATTTGTCTGAGTTTTTGGGAATCGGCCACAGTTAGTAACTGCAGCACATGCAGAGAGAAGGGAGGGTTTGGGGGGAGAAAAGAGGAGCATTCTTCTCTTGCAGTTTCACGCAACGGAAAGTTTGAGCCTTTTCTCTGCGTGTAAGAAGCAGCTGGCTTCGGTTTGTTGGAGGAGAATTGGCTCTTCTTTTTTTTTTTTTTTTTTTGGCCTCGCTCTCGGTCCTTTCAGTGAGGCTCGACGGAGATTCCTACCAAGACCGGTTTGTTTATGAGGTTAAAACATGGTGTCAGGAGACGCGTCACGAGGGAATGTTTGTGTTTACGTTCTGTTTAAGTCGGTGTTGCTGAATGAAAGATAACGACTGTGTGAACATTAAGGAACAGCTGGCAGTCTGCCCAGCAGGCTTTAACTAGTTCATATTCTTTAGACTGTTTTCTTTCTTTTTTTTAATGCAACTTTATTGTTCATTTTCTTTCTTTTGGCTTTTATGACCACCAGGATTCCCTGTTATAATAACCTTATTTTGTTACCTTTTGTTTTCCATTTTTTAAATTTAAATTGTATGACTTAAGCAGATTTTGTGTTGATATAATATTCATCAGCAGGACTGTAGTTACAATTGTGGACAATTACATTTTTTTGGGGGGGAGATCGCCTTTTTTTTTAGCAACCTGAGGGTACTTAAAAATACAATTTACATTTTCTGAATATTTCAAAGGCAGATTCCTGTATAGACAATTAAGATTCCATATCATTAAATATCCCTGCCAGACATGTTTTAAAACAAAATACCACTATTAATAACAATGACTCATCTGTGGCTGCTGGACACAAAGACAACCTACTCCAGGGCAGAGTTCATGCTCAGCGTATGCACGCTGGAGGTTTCCACATCACATTTCTATAAGTTGCATACTGGACCGTGATTGGCTTCCGGACCGGCTGTGATGTCACGGTATCCTGCTCGTACAGCGACATGTTCAACCGCGATTTCAGGAGAGCTCACCCTCTGCACAGTAAAGCTCAACTATCAAAGATGTGTAACACGGACTATTTTATTTTAAAATGGAGGGGGACTTTAAATTTGACTAGTTTTAGGCCAAAACCGAAAAAAAATGAATAATTGATTCAGCATTTCCCCAAAGGATCTTTTTTATTCTCGACGGCGTGTAGAGGGCTTTGACATAAACTCTGTAATCTGAAATGACTTTGGTCTTCATGTGGGGAAATAAAAGTGACAGTGAATATAATTGAAAAGCTAATAAAATATGAACTATTCAAATGCTCCATTACATATGATATAATTTTCCAAATGACTCCATTATATTCATACCTTCAAAGAGAAGCGATATCAAGGCTGAACACTGCCTTCATTCAACAGAGCGTATAAAAGTTTCCACGCTCACTGCGATGACCTCAGGACCTGAGCTCCAGTTCACCATGGCAACCTGACAAAGCACCCTTTAGCAAGGCACCGGCTCCCTGGTGCCGTTCAACCTTCAGCTGCATGCAGTGGTGGAAAGTACCCAAGTACACTCCAGTACTGCGCTTAAGTACAATTTTGAGGTACTTGTACTTTACTGGAGCATTACTTTATACTTCTTTCCACATGTCACAACTCTTCTCTGTTAATATACACATGACACTTTAATAACATACTTGTTTCAATGTACTCTTGTTTGTTTACCATATTTTATTTATACATTTGCATATTTTTTGTTTATTGTTATGCACCAATCACCAAGCCACATTCCTTGTATGTGTCACATATTTGTCAATAAACTATTTCTCATTCTGATTATCTGATACTTGCAGGTATTTTATATATATATATATAAAAACATGACATGCTTATTGTAATACTACTACTACTAATATGCTCAGTAGCAGGCTAGCTGATACAAAGTATACAAAATAGGCCCCAAGGTACTTAACTAGTTTATAACATAAAAATGCTCTTATGTGTTAAAAACTGAATATATATATATATATATATATATGTATATATATATATATATACGTATATATATGTATATATATATGTATATATATATATGTATATATAACACTTCGAAAGGAGCCATTCTGCATATTTAGGTACTTTAACTTCAGTAACATTTTGAATTTGGGACTGTTATTTGTATCTGAGTACTTTTAGACGGTGATATTTGTACATTTATAGAAGTAAAGGATCAGAAGCACAAGGAGAATCCCCCCCACAGGGACTAACGGAGGGACTCAGCATCGCAGTGTGGCTAAAATGCCGCACGGTGGCGCAGTGGAGCGACTTTAAAGAAACAGGAGCCCCTGCTTTTTTTTTTTTTTTTTTTGCTTTTTTTCTTCCCTTGGAAAAACATCAATGGGAAGAGTGGATTTGCATGTCCGGCCGCCTGTGCCAATGGGCGCACTGGGAAGGCTGGGTTAGCGGGTGGAGCCGGAGGACGCAGCCCAGTAAGTACACAGTCAACAACCAAAGCATCCGAGAGTACTCCAGACACACCAATTCCTCCGAAATCTCCCTTGAATCGCTGTTGTAAACCTTTTTTTTTATTTATTTTTTAATTTAATTGCGCGTGTGGGTGTGTGCGTGTATATATATATATATATATATATATATATATATATATATATATATATATATATATATATATATATATATACTATATATATATGTGTGTGTGTGCGCGCGTGTGTGTGCGCCAACCAGGTTGCTTCGCGGCTCCACATCGCCTTCACACATCGCTTCCACCGCGCGGATGAGGAAGATTTTGTGAATTTACCAGACCATTCTCGTTCAGCCTGTCATATATATTTATATATTTATATATAAATATATATTTCAGTCCGGGGTCCTGGATTTACACAGAGGAGGAGCGGGGAGCCGATCATCCGTCGTTGTCTTGGGTGAGTTCACTTGATTCCCTGCGTCCGACCTGGCATCCCTGCGTGTACTGTGACACTTTGCGGGGTTTTTTTTTTTATCCGGCGACCCGCCGGTGTCTTCCGTAATGACTCAATCCTCACAGGGGAAAGTGCGCGAGGCACTCTGTAATGTCATTTTAAGAGCCTCCGTTTTGTGTGAGTCAACGGGCTGATTAGTAAATGTTTCTGCAGCGCTCGTGGACACGGATCTCGCCAGTGGGCCCGTATGCGTGAAATGAATGAAATGTGGCAGCTCCTGCCTTTGATAGCCGGTTACATCCTTAATCCATAAAGGAGGAGGAACAAGTATTGTGGCAGGACAGGGATCGGCTCTGACACACAACTACCGGCACACAGATAGTCTCACTATGAATATGATCTTATGAATATCCCGGAATAATCCCCAAATGCCATTTAGATTGTATTTATGTTTTTAAATGCAACTTTCTAGGGCTAGGATTTATAGCTCCTTAGTATGATCCTATATGATACCATTATTGTAAAGAGGTTACGTCATTATTGGCGTGGGAATGAGACGATTGGTTGGTTATTGGGTAAGTATTGGTTCATGGGTTTTGCGGTGTTTCTAGGTTGTTGTTTTTTATTTTTATTTTTTTTAAATCCAGGACAGCATGGCCACCGAAACACGCGCCCTGCATTTGAATATGTAAGATCATAATTCTACCTGCAGGATGTCTCACTCCGTTGCATCACTGCTGCGTGGGTAATAGTGTCTTCGTTGGGTTTGATTGCATCATTTTAAAAACTTCTTCAGGGCTGATGTGAGAACATCAATGGGAGATTCATGGAACATGAGAGCAAAAAAGCAAGACTGTGGCTGTAATACACACACACACACACACACACACACACACACACACACACACACACACACACACACACACACACACACACACACACACACAGAGTTGGCACATGCCTCCGTCTATAGGTCCAGTAAATGCATGCAGCTCTATTGTCTACGGAGCTCCATCTGTTCCATGACATGGCATTCCTCAGACAGCCAGTCATGCAGTTAGGGGGTGGTCTACCCCTACCCGCTGTCTCTGAGAGAGAGAGAGAGAGAGAGAGAGAGAGAGAGAGAGTCTCAGCCCACAAGCCCTAGACCACCTGCATAGACTGCTCCCGGGTCAGGCTGAAGGGCCTGGTTTGGCTCAGGATTCGGTTCGTTGAAGCACTAAATTAGGCCTGAGATTAGGCCGGAGGATGACTTGGTTTGGTCTGGAGCTGGGGCTAGAGGAAGGCCAGAGTTGGTCTGGACCTGTGGCTAGATTTGGGCTAAAAGCTGTGGCTAGAGGGCTGTTAAATTTGGCCTGGAACGTGACCTACATTAGGCTGTAGTTTTAGGCTATGGCTCGAGCTAGAGTCAGGGCTAGAGGGGGCTAGAGGAGGCTAGATTTGGTGTGGAGACTTGGGCTTGATTTTGTCTAAAGCTAAGTTGAGAGGATGCTAAATGAAGACTAAGTTTGGTCCACAAGTGGGGCTAAAGGATATGTTTGATCCATAATTTGTGGCTAAAGGGAAAGCTAAGTTTGGTCCAGACCTGGAGCTAGAGGAAGGCTTGGACTCGAGCTGGGATAGAAGAGAGAGGTGGCAAACCAAGCTGGATATAAATGTGCTCTGATGCAGCTAATCACTGTTGTAACTCAGTCGTCACAACTGGAACATAATTACACCACCCCCATCCAAACAGCAGTACACACCCACACACACACACACACACACAAATGCACACACACACTCTCCATTTCCCCTCAGACCATTTGCCCTCTTCCACTGCTCTGATTGCTGCACAAGTACTTGGCTGTCTTTTGTTGTACACACACACACACACACACACACACAAGGGGGAGGGCTGGTGCAGCTGAGACCACAATACAGCGGGGATCAAAGGTCATCCAGCTGGCCAATCAGGAGGCTGGCTGGTGGCGGAGGAGGGCGTTGCCCCCCTTTGTGCCGGTCAGGGTGGGTCTGCTAAACAAGCGGCTCCACTTCCAGCCCCGGTCCTGCTACTGCCGGCAGCCGCATTGTGCTTCCTCAGAGCCAGTCACAGCAACCTCCGGACCCTTTAATAGACTTCAGGTCAGGGGCTTGTCCAGTGAGGAGGAAGAGGAAAGTCTCGCTTTATGATTTAGTGAGCAGAAAGCACAAAATGTTACGATCCCATAACTATAAGATATGTAGACAGGTATATTTCCTGTGAGGACCACTATGTTGCAGGTTGTGATGATGGTGAGTGGTTAGAGGATTCACAGCGGGCCACTGTTGTAAAATGTGTCTCGCGTGGGCGTCAATGAGTCAAACCAAACCCTGCAACTAAAAACCCTTAAATTGACTACAGAGTTCTATTTGTGGTGGTGGGCTTAATTAAAGAAATAGAATACGATAATGAGATTTAAAGTGGAGACGGTGAGGAGAGGAGGGACTGAAGGAGATGAGTGGTGGAAGGAGGAAGGGGCTTCGGAGACAGAAAGGTGCTGAGGAGGAGGAGGAGGAGGAGGAGGAGGAGGAGGAGGAGGAAGAGGAGGAGGAGGTGGAGGTGGGAGGGAGACAATACAATGGAGAGGCCGAGAGGAAGATTGAAGCTGGAGAAGAAGAAGAAGAAGAAGATGAAGAGAGAGTATTGGGGATATAAAAGGAACAAGAGAGAGAGAGAGGGGAGAGAGCGAGAAGTGGGAATCTGCCAACAGGGACACTGGGAACCATTTGTTCCTTCGGTTCTCTGGCTTTTCATTTGTGGTGGAAACACCTCCCCTCATCGGACGTGATCATGTCAGTCTGCACAGAACCTCCGACACAGAAGATGTACTTCTAAAATCCACGTCATCCTCACTTCCTCTCTCTCTCTCTCTCTCTCTCTCTCTCTCTCTCTCTTGCATATTTCCAACTCTACTGTCTGACGCCTAAGTGCCTCCAGTATTTGCTGAGTGGAGTTATCTGATTTCTGCAGGCTAGTTAAATGCAACCCCCCCGCCCCCTCCTACATACAGTTCCATTACTGCACACGCTAATGGCATGCTCACGGTGCAAAGACTTGGGCCCATTGTTCCGTCTCTGTGTCTGTTTGTGGGCATTTGATGCTCCCTTATTGCCGTGCATTGTGTTGATCCGGATTGATAAACGATCGGAGCAATGGATTTGAATGCCTGTCAAGTGGACGCTCATGTGTGAAGCCTGCGGTTTGTGTTTTTCTCTGTGTTTGACAATGCGTCTATGTGTGTGTGTGTGTGTGTTTGTGTGTGTTTCCCCGGCGATCAGCAGTTTATTTCTCTGCTTCAGTGACGTTTTTCTCTGCAGATAACAGGGGAAAGTGGAAATGGGTCTTTCTCAGCAGCCGCAACTCCGAGTGGAGCGCTCATCGCAACTAATAACTGTCACTTTGAGTTGCGAGGGGTTTCATTTCTTGTCTCATTGGTCTCCTGATTTATTCGTCGGCGATGACCTATTTCAGCCTGTTTAGCTGTTGACGCTCAGATGCAGCAGCTCGAGGAGGAACGTGTGTGAAGAGAACATACAGTGCAAAAAAAGAAAACGACCACATCCCTCCCTCAGGGTCTGATTTGATCTCTCCTCTTCCCATGCTTCTATAGCAACTACTTTGTTTGCTGCTTGTCGATAGTTTTCACCAGGGCCGAGAAGTATATTGATAATATATCGATATCGTGATATGAGACTATATCGATATTATCGCAATATGGCAAGTGTTCTCTTTCCCTGCTTTTAAAGCGATGTTATTTTCTAAACTCACAAGACTGTTCTAGCTGTTTTGTTGTTTGCCTTTTGCAATTGAATATTATGTCCACATTACTCAAAAAACCTTGTTGTGTAAATATTTTAAGAACGCACCAATGGTCGACCGTACAACATCGTCTCGTTTTCGAGGTATTTGATCAACAATAATGGGATATTTGACTTTTTTTCCCGTACCGCCCAACCCTCGTTTTCACATGGTTTGTCCCATATTACACCTGGCACCTCCAGTGAGTGTCCAATACAGAATGCATTTCACACCAAACCTCCTTCATGCAGTTCGAACACACTCGGTGTGCAAGATTTCTACAAAAAGCCTTGACCGCCTACAGAGCCGGCTGAACACAGTCTCAGCGGGAGATTCATGGCAGAATGACAGAATGACCAAATAATTAATCATCTCTTTCCTCCGTTACTTCACACTAGTAACATTTGAGGAAGGCTCACATGGACCATTTGGTAGATTCAGGGGGTTAAAGGAATAGTTTGACAGTTTGGAAAAATATGCTCATTAGCTTTTCTTTTCGCTGGCAGTTAGATGAGAAGATCTTTTCCTCTAACTTAGCTTAGCTTGAAGACGGAGGAATCAGAGGGGAAAGCAGTGTGTCGACCATGAAGGGTATGAATCCTCCAATCAGCTAGGGAAATCTATTTAAATAAATTAATTAGTAATGCTTTCCCCTCCCTTAACAACCTTTATTATAGTGTCTCTGAGCAAGGCACTGAGGCCCCGTCTCCTGTGATGGAAGAATAAAGCTGTTTGGGGGCCAAGTTAGACTTAGCTGTGTTTAGCAGAACAGAGTATACATGCTTTCAAACTTCCCTGGATTAAAAGACAGCATGATTGCATAATCAGGAGTCTCCATTTGATGTATACATGGAGGTAAACGAGCCCAGATGGGCCGTCTGCGCTGGTATTCGTCGGTGGAACGCTGGCATTGTTAGTTTCTAATCTTGTGTTATTTACGGTACCTACGGCCCACGTACAACGACTTTCCTCTGAACTCTGTGTGTGTGTGTGTGTGTGTGTGTGTGTGCATGCACTCACTGTGCAGCCGAGCTTTGCTCTCACAGCGTGGAGAAAAAACACTATTTAATATGAGGCCGGCTTCAACCGCTGCACTTTTTTTTAGAGTAACATCGAGGGAGAGAGATTGTTAGCGACAGACAGAACCCAAGTTAAATCTTCCAGAGCACAGAGGGGCCTATTCAGTGTGCTATGTGAAGAGTAGAGGGGGAAAGAGAGAGAGAGAGGGAGGGAGGAAGAGAGAGAGAGAGAGAAAGGGGTGGGGGTGACACCACTTAAAGTGCTTTTTTACGGTTGATGGCGTGCATCTGTGTGGTGTGTGCTCTATAGCTCCAAAACCCTGTCTGGAGCAGTCAGAGAACCAGAGGCCCAGTGAAGGATGGAGGACAGCTGATAGCCGTATTCTGCTGATAGAGGACACATATAGGAATCAAGCTCTGTATGCGTGTGTGTGTGTGTGTGTGTGTGTCTGTGTGAGAGAGATAAAAAGAAAGACAGGGACAGAGGGTGCAAGTTTCAGTTCATGTGGGGGGAAAAGCAGCCGCATGTTACCTGCAGCTGAAAAAAAGAATGAGTCACTGGAGAAATCAGGTACAAGTCTGCACTTCTGTTTGTGTGCACGTGCACATGCACGTTGTATGTGTGTCTGTGTGCATGCACTGGTGCACGTGGCAAAACAGGACAAAATAAAGGAATAATTGCCCAGGCCGATGAATCAGCTGATATTAGCTCATTACAAATATAGCAACATCACTTGAGGCAATTAATTAGACTTAGTGCAGCACCCTCAACTTTTATTCTTATGCGGTAGTTCTCCCCATGACATGTAAACAGAGTTTGATGTGTAAAATCTGTGGAGTTCCCCTTTTAATAACCAATTTATAGGATCCAAATTACTGAAAACAATTCTCTCCTCACCTGTATATGTGTGACTTCTGTTTATAAAGAAATGACTATCAGCTAGTTTGTCATGTATTGGACAGTCTAGTGCTTATGGATTATGTCAGCAGCTGTTTAATACCCGACAGATTGATACCATGAGCTAACAGGTTGATTTAAAATGTAATACCAAAGTTCACTATCCTTATTGTTAATTACATGGTAGCAAGTACTTTGTTCAGCTGTTGTTCAAGCGCCGTAAATCTTGTTGAAAGGATAGAGTTACAAACTGTGTGAGCATCAGTGGGTAATAAAAAGGATTAAAGGAACATGGAGCTCTTGATTTGTTATTGCAGCAGTGTGCTGTCATACTTTTATAAATGCATCGACTTTGCAGTGATTTTTCGCTGGCCTCTGGTCACTACAGTAAATTGTGGTCTTTCATTTCTTCCCGACCATCAAACAGGGGTTTCAGCTTGTGGCCCTAATGCGATCATGTAGTTTGTGTCTTTAGTAGAGATCACAGACGAAGCGAAGAAATTGAGAAAATCCATTTGGAAGCGTCATCTTAAAAAAAAAAAAAAAACTAAATCACATCATGGGAGCACACTGAGCAAATAAAACTATATTGCTGGACATCAGTCACTGCTCTACCTTTGTCCCAATAAATTGATGTAATATACAAGCACAGTTGATATACTTTTGGAGAATTGACTCGCCTGGTAAAATCCATCACTGACTCCGGGGGAAAAAAACAGTAATCCATCGTTTTCTGGTTCACAGACTCCTACAGGTGTTTTTTTTTTTGTTTTTTTGGTGAAGTTCACTGTAAATCCAGCTGTAAAAAGAACGACTGGCCGGGAGGAAAATAATACCTCCTGTAAGCAGCACGTGTTGTTTTCTGTGCGGACCGGTTTGGGGCTCTCCTCCCGCTACAGTACGCTTGTATAAACGTAGAGCGAATGTGCCAGCGAGGCTCTCGGTTTATAAAACATTCTGTCTATATGACTCATGGTTGCTATGGCGAGGCGCTCTGACAGCAACGCAGCTGATTTGGAGCATCTGACTCCACATGACTGTACTCCTTTTCCCTCTCTCTCTCTCTCTGCCTCTTTCCAACAATATGTCATATTTATATTTCTCTGCACTGCTCTCTTTGTGTTAACTCAACTTTTTTTTTTTTTTTTTTTGGTCAGAATTGCAGGTTTCCGCCATCCGTCCGATCTTTCACTCCTTCCTTTCACTTCTCCTCCCGTCCCCCACTTTAGTTCTGCAGCACTCGACAACCTTGATTATACCTTTGTATAGATTTTCTCCTCACACCATCGCTCGTCCATGCTCCTCCTCTCCTCTTTTCTCCTGCTCCCCTCTCAGTCCCATCTCTCTGCCTGTCTTTGTCTGGTGGCCAGCTGCACGCCAGATGTGGCCCACTCTCTCCCAGCTGTTGGCATCATGGTCATGAGGAAGAGAGGACCGAGATGGATATGAGCCCTCCTGAAAAAACGAGGCGTTGTATTCTTCATAGTACTCTGGAGAAAGAAATATATCAAAGTAGCAGGGAGAAGGAAGGAAATATATAAAACGAAAACACACACAAAATATGAATGGCCAAGTACAGGGTGTGTGCAGTAATATTCTGCCATGAGATTTAAATAACTGATTATAAGATTTAAAAGAAGTCAATCAAAATCGTTGTAGTGAGTACCACAGACGGGCCATAATTCCCCATAGGAACATTATAGCGATGCCAAAGGAGATAAAAATGCCATTAAGTAGTGTAAGGTCACTGTTGAGTGCCACAGCCAGACTTTACTGGAAGTCCCTATTATGACATTAGAGGCTTGCATTCATTACAAACCACATGTGCAGAGAAATACGCGACAAACCAGCATGAGAATATGAAAAATGTTTTTAGTAAAATCAACACTTTGATGAGGAGTGAGTAAAGTGAAAACACATCACCCAAATGTCACCTCTCAGTAACTCAAAATGCTCGGAGAAAACATTTCACCCCACACAGCCTGTGTTCCTCCCTCGCTGTCATGCAATAGTTTGACATTTTGGGAACAACATTTACTCACTTTTTTGGCAAGAGTTGGATGAGAAGATTGCTACCACTCTCATGTCTGTCCACTGAATATGGAGCTAAAGCTAGCAGTCGCTTAGCTTAGCTTGGTAAACAGATAGCTTTACTATGTTGAGATATTATACAATAATCTGCCTACCAGCAACTCTAAAGCTCACTCATGAACACATTATACTTTGTTTGTTTCCTGACAAGACTCAAAGTGTAAAGTTGTCTACAAATACGGGCTAACGTTAGCTGTTTCCCGCTAAGTCTTTGTGCGATGCTAAGCTAACTCTCTATTCCTTTTGAGTATTCTTTTGAGTTGAAAGTATTTGGCAATTCTTACACTTGTTATATTTTATAGTTAGTGTATTTTATGAGTCACTATAAAACCATTCAGTATACATTTTATTTAGGTGAAGTAGCTTCTAACTGTGTGTTAGAAGCTAAGTTAGCCATGTTTGTTTTCGCTAAGCTACCCATTGACTTCCATTGAACTTTGACTGGCGATATTGCGTGTGTTTACACGAAATGTCCTCTAGCATGGGCCTCACATTCCTAGACAAAAATATTTAGTTGCTTCAAATTATGTGGAATAAACTAGCACATATTTTCTGCTACAAATGTTAATCGTTTTCAGGAGAAAATCGAATGAAATGTACGATATTTTAACGTGGGAGAAATCTGAAAAAAGAGTCCAGGGGAATCCGGTTCATCCAAACTGGTTTTCACACGACAGCAGTTATTTTCTGGGGCAGATGGTTGAGGCTGGAGGCCAAGAGGAAAGGAGGTGAGGAGATATTGTAAGCGCTGGAGAGATGGACAGAGCAGAGGGAGGGAAGATGAAGGAGGGAGAGGTGTCTTGTTTCGCATGCGAGCTGCACTAAAATGCCACTGTGAAAAAAAGAGAAACAAGTATGGAGATTGTTGATAGTGTTAGCATTTAGAGGGGATTGCTTCTGTCGGGACTGCTCAGAGAATACGGGGCAAATGCTTTGTGAAAAGGGCAACAGAAAGCAACATTTTGATTGATTGTAGGTCATTACACAGTAACCATACTGGAGTGTCCGACCAGCAGAGCAGTTCTCTACACTTTCTTCCTCTAATGCATTATAATCCTCCCTGTCTTCATCCAATTTCCTCCCAGTCCTAAAAAAGTCCTCTCCTTTTCCTCTCAAAACATCAATTTCTTCATCTAGCTCACACTCAACCCCCGCCCCCCCCTTCCACCCCCTCACCCCCTTCGCTCTGTCTGCCTCTCCCGGTCAGGGGAAGTGGCAGTCGCTGCCTGCTGGCTCCCAGAGGAACAGACCTGCCTTTGTCCGTCTGCACTGTAGGAGGATGAGGAGCCCGTCCACCCAGTAAGCCCAGCAAGCCCAGTAGGGATTCAGGGGGTTTGTCTGGGTTCGCGGCAACCACCCAGAACGCCTGTAAATCAGCCAGCCACTCAAGCCAAGGCCTTCCCGGTCTGCAGAGCGAGCTAGCCAGTCAGTCAGGTATTATGTTAGGCACTATGGATGGGAAAGCCCGGTGCAGACGCACACAGACCGCAGAGCTCGGTTAAATGTTTTCCAAGCATAACCAAAATGTGCAATGGCTTTGAATCCAGAGGTGCTGCCATTCAAAAACTCCCCCACTTACTTGGACAAATTCCAAAGTGTGAAAATATTGCAGCCAGATTTATTACCTCATGCCGTAAACTGAGAGCAACCGGTGGGAACTGTCAGATGTTTTTGAATTTATTTTACTTGTTGAATGTAATTAAACGGTATTTTTCTTTCTCGACAGTTAACTTCCACAGAGTAGCCCATTGATCCTCGGTGTGTGTGATGGAGAAGAAGAAAAAAAAATTCACACAGATATCAGAGGCCAGGGTTTTTGATTGTTTTTGTTCACTGGAATAGATATTAAAACACAAGGGTTATAGTTTTTAGGTAATGATAAAGACATGTATGCTCAGTATCAATCCACCAGAAGTTGCTGGAAGTTGCTCCTCATCCTCCTACAGTACAGACGGACAAAGGCAGACTCGTGCTGAGACGAGTCAGAGTATAGTTTAAGATACAAAAGTGAAATAGAATAAATATGAAGCTATAGCCAGAGGCTAGTAACCTTAGCATAGCACAAAGACTGGAAAGAGAGGGAAACTTCTAAAGCTCACTAATCAACACCTTTTTTTTTGTTCAGAAACTATGTGAAAGTGATAATTTGTGAACAGAGCCAGGCTAGTTGTTTACCATCTGCTTATCTTTGTGCTCAGCAAAGCTAAGCGTCTCATAATTCATAATTAAACCAGTATACTATATATTATCTGTACAAAAAACTAAGTGTAAAAACAACAAGTTGGGGTTTATGGGCTATATGTTGGATTATTTCTTGGTTGAAATAGACTCCAGGGTGCCGCGATACCTAAACTAAGCTAAACTAAGCTAGGCTAAGCTAAGTTAAGCTAAACAGCTACTATAGCTAGAGGCTATGTTTGACAGATATAAATATATAAGGATTAAGAATGGTATCAGACCTTGAAAAGTAATACATATATTTACCATATTCCTTTAATGTCCTACTCTGAGGAAAATGTACAGTACAGTTTTAAGGTGTAGGACCTCTAAATGCATTTATGTGTAAATGCTTACTCCTTCTTTTAGATGCAGTTGTTCTGAGGTTATTGTTGTTTACCGAGCTCTACTGACATAATAAGTCAGTAAGCTGCTTCTCCTTCTGCAGTGTGAAGGCGCCAACAAATCGTCTACATAAATAAACTCAGTAAGAGAGAGAGCAGAGATTGAAAAGGGACCCGAAAAGTCACTAAGCAACAATACCAGCTTATTAGCAACAGGTTTACTTGTTTGCACAACCTCATATGATCGCACTCCTCTTTCCAAACTTCTTCTACCAACCCCTTCTGAGGATAGGAAACCAAAAATATCCAGCAACATTGATTTTCTATTATATTTCAAAGCTGAAACTGCCTCGCATCATTACGCACAACACGATCCTTCGGATATCACGTTCACAGCTTTTGCCTACCCTCTGAAATTACTCTACAAGTATGATGAAATCTGGAATAAAGTGCTTTTTTTCTTCTTCTTCTTACAGTTATGTTTTAATGGATGAGGCTTCAACAAGCCTTAACGAGGAGATCAATAGAAAGTACTCTTTAGACTGTCGTACCACAGGCCGTGCGTCTGCTCCCGCCTCGGCTCAAAGAGGAATATGTGGTGATGCCAAAACGACACCCAGCCAGCGCGGAAATGATTTGATGTAATAGGAACACTATGGTTTGATTAGTGGCGCCTCTCTCCCTTCATCTATTGCCCCGTAGCACCACTTCTCTCTCTGTGAAGTCAACGTGTCAGGGGAGGTGAGCGTGCATTTAGCATTCTCTTTAAGCCCTCCCTTCCTTCCCTCGACATCACCCCTTGTCTCTGTGTTTTCAAAGGATGGCACAAGGGTAACCGTATGGGTTATGACGGTTGTGAGGAGAATAAAAATAAAAGGCTTGCAGGGCTGGACGACAGTTTGACTCGGCCACGTCCTGGACCGTCCGGTTCACCAGATGGCTGCTTGATATGTGCAGGGAGAACAGGCCGAGACACACCGGACTCTCTGTTCCTGTGTATGCGTGTGCATGCTATCCCTCCTATGTTGCTCTCCGAGCTCCACATAGGGAAAGTGTTATTGCTCTTGCTCCGCATTCCTAAGAGCCAGAGGAAAAATCTCAACCCCTTTTAACCCCCCCTTCTCAGCTGTAGACCAGCTTTGAAGTTTTTTTTCTTTTTTTTCTTCTCTTTCTCACTTACGCACACTCCACTCCACTCCACTCCTTTCCTCACATGGATTTTGTTTACATCCAGCCAACTCCCACAGTACATGGCTCAGGCAGACAGAAGTTGTATGGAACTTCTCTGAGGTGTCGCTTTGTCAAGCTGTGTGTTTTGCTTGGGATGATTTGGCCACTGAAGGCATCACCCCTCGCTCCGGGACACATTTAGAAAATATTTTTTTGAAGGTAAACAACCCTAATGTGCTGGTTTCTTGTCCTCTCCTTTCCTTTGCTCTGGAGACTCAGATCCCCAGCACACGGAGAGGTGTGCATGCACCCTTCACCGCCTGTGAAGTGCAGGGCTGTTTATGCAAGCTGTCTGTGTCCATGTGATACCTGCTGCACCACCACAACAACTCCTGCACATTGTTAACTGATAGTGAGGAGGAATTCCTGCATCTTGTTCTCTGGTAACATAATCACCTGATCCCTATGGATATAAAAGGCCAAGTCATTTATTGAGTGAGATTCGAGGCCTGGTGCGGCTCATGCAGAAGCCATCCAGTCCATGCATTATGGATACACTTTCATACCCCCATTATGCTGCATTCTGCATCGCTCTACACTCATTTCTTTCACTCCCAATTTTTTTTACACAAATCCCTCAGCGCACATCGACAGCTTTTAAACCTTGTGTGAAAAAAAAAATCTAATCTTAGTGTTCGCCTGAGGCCCCGAGCTTTACAAAGTAAAGTTAGGAGAGATGTTGTTAGCCACCAACCCCCCCCAGTGTGCTGTGTGGGCTCCTCGCTCCCAAGTATATCAGTTGACTACTGTATGTGCGTAACTTACAAGACATGACACAGGAAAATGCTTTGTTATGAAAGCTAGGACGAGAAACAACACAGTATTTAATGAGTGTTATACTGCAACGGTTTTATTCTCATATTTAGTCTTGACGTCTTACTTTTTTAAATAGGACAGTGATAAGAAATTAACGAATTTACACAGTGAACAAAATACACCAAATGAAATAACTTTTTCATATATTTAATTCGCAAAATGTATTGTTATACACGTACCATTCTTCAGTAGTGAATCGTGCAGATTTGAGCATGTTTATGTATTTGTAATAAAGCTCCCAGAGTGTGTGAATCTGTGCATTGCTCTCCAGAATGTAGGTCTTTGTTATCTAATCCAATCTGTCCCTATCCAATATTCACACGGCTAACCCTTGAGGGTAAAGAGACTCGGGGAGGAAAGGAGAGGAGACCAATAAACAGAACTCTTGCTGGAAGTTTCCTACTGTGAAAGGGAATCCTATACACAAAACAGATTTAATACTCACGCATGCACTCAATGGCAAATGCTATATCCCTCAGTTAGCCAGTGCTCAGTCCAGTTAGTCTGCACAGTGCTGCAGACACTTCAGTAGATGGATTAAACGATAAGTTACTTAAATGTGACGGTTACACACTAACTCATGCTCAGGCAAGCATGACATTTACTGTGAGATTTAAAGGCCCTAAAAACCTACTGACTCAACCAGCTTTCTTACTATAAAAGATACACACATTTTCCTGCCAAGTTTGAACAGTATTGGTTGTATAACCTGAGCGATTTCCTGTATTTAGTTTCGTCATTGCTCTTCTGAAGTAGGCTGGGCTTAACTGGAAAAAAGGTGATGTCAAGTATTGCTGTGCTCCAGGGGTTGTTTTCCTCAGAATTGATGGAACCACACCCAAGCTTCTCGTGAAACCGATGACCTCATGTTAAACTCTAAATAGATAATAACTAAGGATGTTTTTTTCCAAAATGTCAACGTGACATTTAGTATTTAGTGGCATTTACAGAAGTGATGAATATTTAAACCGACTACGAGGAGCTTTCATTTTGTGTCCCCGTGGACAAAAAGCGTCTGTGTTTTGGAAAACCAGACTTCCTTTAGAAGCCGCAGGGCTCTGACAGTCTTCTCCGCGCAGTCCTGGTTCTGGTTCTGGTTCTGGTTCTCCCGGCTTGCCAAATCCGGCCTGGGTCTCCAGCAGAGTGGTGCCGGATGTTGGCTCAGCGGAGGTGCATCTCTGCTCCCGGCTGCCGGGCGTGACGCTCTCCTCTTACCGCCGGAGCTCAGACTGCAGGTCGAAAAGGGGGACGGCGAAGCCGAATCTGGGTCTCTCCGTGGGGGGCTGGGTGCTGCCGGAGGCCTCGCTGGAGCCTGAGCTGAACACGGGGTTTTCCGGTGAACCTGTGTGCTGTAGATTCTTTCATCTAATTTCACAGGGAATCTGACCTGCTTTCTCGCTGATGGTCTTGTTTGCTTATGTAGGTCATATAGAGACGTGGCTATTATATTGAGACCGTTTCATAACCACTTAAAAGGTTGAAGGAACACTGCTTCATTTTAACAGAGTCTGTCTCCCCTGCAATGTGCCATCGCATGGACCAATCAGATGCAAGAGATATTTACACCTTGATATAATTTGCTTGTGTTGTTTGTGATGTAAACATGTAGATGTAGTCCCTCCTGTTAACCAGTCAAAGTGTGTAAAGACAATTCCTGTGAGACAAGTGAGACAAAACAGCTTTTTTTTCCTCCAGTTTCTCTTTCTAGCAATCAGTGTTTTGGCCTCGATTATTTTTTTCTCTCTCTCTCTCTCTGCTTCTCTCTCTTTGTTGAGTTGCTCTCTTCTGACGCAGCAGATTCACCACCACCAGCAACACATGACAGAGTGAAAAACAAGAACAGAGCTTGAATCCATTACTCTGTGGATTCACTTGATATAGAGGCGCTCTGAATAAGCAATTCTGAAGTGATGCTCGCTGCATCTGCAACTTTCTTTTTTTTCCTCTTCCTTGTATAAATCCGAGCTGATGGGTGCTGATCTGCTGTCAGCCTGGATGCAGATCCATAATGAAGCGGGGAGGCAAACGGGGAGGTGGTGAGATCCACGAGTCAGCCTCGCTCCTCAAACTGATTTGAGAAATATGAGATCCGCTGCTGGAATCGGTGGCTTCATTTTTTTATTTTTATTTTTTTGAGAATCACCTTTAGAAATGATGATTCTTCCACTAAATCATCATAACTATGCCATATGATTTAGCATAAATGTTTTTTCTTCCAGACAAAAAAGTTGCATCAACTACTATCAGAACCTTTTGTAATGCGATAATGTCTCATATTAAAAACAGCGTTCATAATTTTCCCCTGCTGAAGGCAATATGTTTTGCTCCTCTGCATTTCCTCACAGTCGTGCATGAGTCACGGGCTTGAGAGCCGCGGAGCTCTATCCTGCAGGGAACCTGTCTCTGGGTTTGAAACGTCACAGAAGGCTTGTTGGGAGATGTCTGGTTAAGAATAGTTCCGTGTCCCCGGGGCTTTTGTTCGGGGCGTGGTGCGGCGTTTTACCAACAGTGCCTCAACACCGTTATGGAGCAATCAGAGAGACACACTCTCCTCCTCCTGACAGATGGTTGTGTGTGTGGGTATATTTCTTCTGCCTACATTTGGGTGAGGATTCTAGTTTGCGGGGGTGGGGTGTGGGGCTGGGGGTGGGGGTGTGGAGATGGGAAGTGGACTTTGGGGAGGAAGAGGAGGTGGAGAAGTGTGGGGAGAGGTCAGCGGAGGCACAGCTGGTGAGACCCCCACTCCAACCAGCTGCTGCCTCAAAAGAGCCCGTCAGCAGCCTGCCTGCCCGTACGTGCCGGCCCCTCTCCTTCGCTTTCTGTCCTCTCATCATCCGCCCCCCCCTCCCCCTCCTCCCCCTCTCCTCCCCCACGCCACCACCCTCCGACCCTGCTCTCCCTCTGTCCCGTCCCCCCGCAGACTCAGCCCAGCTGTTCCAAGCTTTCTACTCTCCTCTCCTGCCACTTTGCACCCTGACCCCTCGGAGGAGAAAAAAAAGAAAAAAATCCTCATGCATTTACAAACAAGTGCACACGTACACATAAGCACAGATACGAGTCAATAATCCCATAAATCACATCAAAGGTGTCTCAGGAGTGGTGCTATATCTGTAAAGCCCCTGTTGGACGCGGGTGTAAATCCACCAGCTGGGTCCGGGCTCTTCGGGGTGGACTTGTTTCTGCTTAATGCCGTGGGCATCCGTATAGCTTACACAATTACAGAGCCGTGCTGATGGTTTTGCGCGTTATGTGGTTATTATGGTACAAATTGTGAATGCTAAAAGGAGCTGTAACAGTCTGAACAGTAATATAGCAGCAAACAGCTATTATGTATGGTGGAGTAATGTTTATCTGAGCACAGGATGAAGTCGCTCTCCCACCGTGTGTGTTGTTTCCCCAACTTCTCCTTGCTTTGTTGACATAGCCGGGCGGGCCACGCATGCTTTTAGCTCACGTGAGCGTGCCCGACTGGCTAGCTCACGGTTACACGGCTGATAACACCTTCCTGACTGACAGCGCCAACGTGGAAGCACCCACCCTGGTATAGCACCCACCCTTCAGCTCTCCCTCGGGGGCGGGGGGGAAACACTGTTCGCTCCGTCAGCACTTTTGCCGTAGGTTTGCACTGTTAGCACCGTGAGCTAACGACACGTTGAGAGACGGAATCCAAACGCTCCCAATCCCGGATCTCGCACCTTTAACGTCACCACTGACCATTTCCCTGGAAGCCATCAGTCATGTTGGGGTGAGAAAATCAACTTGCCGAGACTTGAAACACGCTTGAGGTCGGCAGACACCATCATTATCATTGTGTGGCCGACGGAGACTGGAAAACTGTGTGGCTCTAATTAAAAGTTGCGGTGAATTAATTAATTCTGTTATTGTCATACACCAAACAGCTGCACGGGCATGTGGGTGCACGGTACCAGACATTACTCATGTTATAATCAGAGGCAAGAGGAAACAAAGAGTAAACACTCAATGCACGTTTCATACGGTGATGGTGAGCTTGTAGAAAGTAAACATTAAGTCTTAATAATTGTGACTTCGACTGGTTGATGATTCCAGATTCAAAGTCAAAAGGCTCGCGAAAGTTATTACACTTAACGCACATGAATAGAAACACCTAATTCCACGGTAATCCATCCAACAGTGGGCGAAACATTTCGGTCAAAACCACAAATGTCAACTTCAGGGTGGCACTACAGGAAAAGACAGGGGATGACTGAAGTCAGTGGGGTTAATCCTCTGGGGATAATGAATGTCTGTACAAAATGTCATGTCATCAGACATCCCTCACGCTATCGCCAACAGCGTTGCTGTTCAACAACCCGAGTCTCAAATCCTGGAAATGTCTGAAATTCCTCGAAAGCTCTAACAAGTATTCCCCTCTTGGTGTTCCAGCTGCTCGGCCACTAGGCAACAAAAATAATCCAGGGGACATAATTGTGACGCATCACTGATCTCGCGCATGTTTGCTTGTGTCTGCGGGTTGAATATCACGCCGCTGGTGAAATCGAGGAATCCAGTGACTTTCTAAAGCCAAGTCTTTAAACGGACAGTATGGCACGCTTTGATAAAACGTCAGAACTCACGTAGATAAATACATGATTTGTGTCTTTGAATCTGGAGACAAAGTGAAGAAGTGATCGCAGTAATTTGGTGATTCGATAATAAATTATTAACCTCACCAGATGCTCAACCTCCCTTAATTATTCTTTTTTTTTTTTTATCTTTATCATATGACCTAGATATTGATTTATGGATATTTTGTCCCCCATTAAAAGAGCTAAACACCTACAAGTTCAAATCTGAACTCGGGCCACCCAGGCTGCATCTCACCATCCCCGGTTGCAGTGGGTGCTGGGGCGCCACACCCTCTCTCTCTCTCTCTCTCTCTCTCTCCCCCTCTCCCCTAGTGCTATTGTTCCCTCGATGACAAGGCCCACGTGCCCCCCTATTCAGCATCCTGGTGGGGGGTAGGCGGGCCCTTTGTCTCGCTGCCATTGTCCCAGACACACGCTTCCATTTGACGGACACACGTGCTGTCAAAAGAGAAAAAAGGGAGCGCAGGAGGAGGTGGAGGAGGGGCCACCGCTGGCCATTATTCTCGGCGGTGAAAAGACGAGACGCGCTGGCCATCTGTGGTGCGTGTCTGTAATCTGCAGTGACTGCACACACAAACACACGCACACTTCTCTGTTTCTAAAAGAATCCCTCTCTTTTGTCTTGCCACGCTTTTCTCGGGGCATGACGCCTATTTAAGGTAGGGGGGAGGGAGTGTGGAGGGGGGGGGGGTTGTTTTGCTCTGAAGCGGGGTGGGGAGAAGAGAAAGAGAGGGTGTGTGTCACAGAGGCCGATGGGGTTGAAGTGAAGCTGCTATCTTGGAGAGAAAGTGCCTGTCAGAATGTCCTCTCATCTCCTCTGTATGTCAAAGTGACTATTGTCGAGCGCCGGGTTTCTAGCAACGGGCCTAAACACCAGTCCACTTGTCCTCTCTCTCTCTCTCTCTCTCTCTCTCTCTCTCTCTCTCTCTCTCTTTCTCTCTCTCTCTCTCTCTGGCCTTGGATGACCCGGTCCGCCTGAGGGTCTTCACCTCAGCAGTGTTTACCCTGCTTACCCTCCACTTCCTCCTTTCTCTGGATGTTAACTGATGTTCTCAGAACTGTAGGCGAGTTTATGGAAGTCACCGCGGGATGTTTTCACCGAGCTGAAATGTGAGATAAATTGTTGCCCAGTGGATGTCTTGCTCTCTCCTTCCTTCCTTCCTCTCGTCTTTCTTTCCTTCTTTCTGTCCATAATTCCTGCATGCATTCATTCACTTCCTCAGTTTTCCATTGTGTGTCCCTTCCCTTCATTCTTCATTTTCCTTCAGTCCCTCTGTATTTAATTCCTTAATTGTAGTCCGTTTTCCTTCGCTACTTTTTTCTTTTCTAGATTCTTGTTCTTGTTCTTGTTCTTGTTCTTGTTCTTGTTCTGGTTCTTGTTCTTGTTCTTGTTCTTGTTCTTGTTCTTCTCTCCGACAATCCTTTCATGCACATTGGAGAAGTTTCCGCCAGAATTCTCCTCAGGTTTAGGCTACAACCCTCCTTAGTTATAGGTTTAGAAAAAAATATCACGGTTTGGGTTAAAGTGAACCCTTTCTGGTATTGCCTGTATTCAAATGTCCATTTCTGAATTATTATTGTTGAAGAGAATCTAAGCTTAAAGAGCCACATACTTTCCATAGTTGACCTTTTGAGCTTGGCGGCACTCTTCACTACTTATTGTACAGAAATGTTAGGAATGAACAACCCTACGTGGATTATCATTGACTGGTAACTCTAGATATCAGCTGTCAGACGAGTGCAGCAGCGCCACCACGGTGCGTGCCGGCCTGAATTTCTACACCCAATTTCCTCGGCCTGTGTTTCTGCATGACCAGCGAGGGCTTTTAGTGCCGGTCGATAAGACTCGACCAACCTGTGAAGGTCATTCAGTCTCATCCTCTCCGCAACCGCCCCGAACTCCCAAACCGCTGTGGAGCAATGCTCCTTCTTTGTGTGCGTAGCTTCTGTGTCGCCAGATGTTGCTACAACCAGGACTGTTGAAAAAATGCCGCAAGGTTTCCTGGATTCGAGGTGCAGACAGATGGTCGCTGTCACACAGCTCGAAAAAGATAGATTGACAGACAGATGGATAGATGGATAATCAATGCATTTATGCAGAGCGAGCGTTTTGGCCGTCTGCAGTGTGTAGGAGGTGACCAAGTTAAAAAAAACAAAACGAAAAAAAGAGCAACATTTATAGATAGTAGAAGCAACTCTATGAAACTCTGATTCAATTTTGATTGCGGACCATTATATCAACATTAAGTCAACCTCCAACTGTGTCCTGTTTAGGAATTCAGACAAACAGAAGTCAGACTGGCAGTCTGACAGAGTGATGGGGCAGATGTTAAAAGCTTTAAAAGCCTTATTGATTTTAGAGTCCTGGCCTCGTATCTAGTGGCTTTACATGCATAAACATGCATTATGCATGAATACTTTGTATTGACAGTCAACGCTGGAAATCCGAAGGAATCGTGACTTCACAGCAAGGCGGCAAACACGCATTCATGTATGTGGCAAAATCTCTTCCTGTCTGTCTGCAGATCTGACAGGAGGTCAGAGGTCAGAGGTCACAGAGAGTGACCTGGATGTTGACACACACACACACACACACACACACACACACACACACACACACACACACACACACACACAATACACGACATGAATGAACACAAGCAGCTGGCCTGTTACCATGACAGTGTGTTATTCTGTTACTATCCAGCAGGGGCGCTGTTACACAGGCAACCACTGTCTGTGCTTTGCCTCTTCTCCTCTCCTCTCCTCTCCTCTCCTGTCCTCTCCTCTCCTCTCCTCTCCTCTCCTCCCTCCTATATGTGTACAATACAGGGAGACAAAAGATTAAGAAATGGGGAGATAACAACTTTATGGTATCATTATTTTATAATTTACAATATCATTACAAAAAATATCTAGGAAATAAACAACACTGAAAATATTTTAGTTATGGACGTATTGACTAACTGGTACACCCCCCCAAAAAAGTTAAATAGTAAAATGCATGGGAATGCATGTTTAAATGTAAAGTTATTAGACAACACACAGCATAATGAATAGTGTAGCAAGATATTCATCACTCAAACAAAATGTTGTAGTTGTTCTTATCCACTTCTCTGAAGGAGAAGGCTTCATTATGACAGTGTACGGGCCATAAAATCAGTCCCTTTTTAACATTGCAATTAAAAAGTTAGCTCAAGGCCGCTCTTGAATTTGTTACCACTTCTCCCCCTGTGCTTCCTTCCCCTATGACTACCGGCAAATACCCAGCCAGTATTTTATTGTACAAAGTATTTATGTTTACATAAACGATGTATCAGTGAGCTCCTCTGTCTCCTCTGTGCTCCTCACCAGGAAGACCTCGCTGTGATCAGCGCAGAGGGAGGTCTCCTTTCACCCACAATGTTGTCACTGTCTGTCTCTCTCTCCTCATGCTCATCTGATCTCAGCACAGGGAAAGAAATGTGTCTGTGTGTGTGTGTGTGTGTGTGTGTGTGTGTGTGTGTGGTGTCATGCTGCTCTGCTACTTCCTCTGCCTTCCTCTCTCTTTCTATTTTCGTTCTTTTTCAGAGTTGCTACTTTTTCTCCCAAATCCCCCCCGCTCCCCCTCCCCTTTACTTTCCTCTTCCTCTCCACTCTGTCACAGCTCACACAAAAAAAAAAAACACACACACACCATTGGTTGCCATGGGATCCGGTTGCCATGCAGCAGCCGCAGCCGTATTCACATGGCGCTCGTGTGTATAGCGTGTCCACCGTACCGCGACGGAGTCGGGATGCCATGTCGATCGGATCGAGAGGAGAGAGAGGTGTGGAGTTCGAATGTGAGGTGGGCTGCAAGCTGGATGGCCCCAAACACTTGACACACACACACACACACACACACACACACACACACACACACACACACACACACACACACACACACACACACACTCTGAAGGACGCCAAGCTATTGATCACGTAATCTAGTGCCAAACTTGATCACTTGACATGTACTCAGTGTGTGTGTGTGTGTGTGTGTGTGTGTGTGTGTGTGTGTGTGTGTGTGTGTGTGTGTGTCTCACACACTTCTCCATCATCTTACAGTGGGTCAATGAGGCTTTTGTCTGTAACTACAGGCTTTGCGTTGGTCTGTAGAGGAAGATAAGTCGGGGATAATGGAGACGTATGATGATGGAGAGTCATTGAGGAGAGGAGAGGAGAGGAGAGGAGAGAAGAGGAGAGGAGAGATGGATGAAGGGGGAGGGAGAGAGCGAGAGAGAAGAAAAAGAGAGTGGTATTGACCAGCGACAGAAATCGATGCGCGGCCTGTCAGGAGAAGGCAGTGGACTTGGCCGTCACGCCTCGCTGCTGGACAGCCCGTCGCCCTGAGTGCAGTTTTACGGAGCGTGACTGGAAAAGGAGAGTTTTGGAGGATTCTTATCAGCAGATGAATGGATAGCTCGTGTTTGGTTGATAGCAGAAGTCGGTGGGGCGGTGAGACGACATGATGATGATCTGGAGTGGCTGTAGCAGGTAGAGCCAGAGGGAGGGGGGGGCAAACATTTTTTTTTTTTTTTTTTTTTTTTACAGAAAAATATTAGTTACAGGCCCAAAAAATAATAAATGTGGAGTTTTCAACCTGTTACAATTCAATAAAATCTGTGTTTCTAGAAGAAGCAAACCAAATGTGCTGTATAAAATACATTTTCTATCAAAATCATTTTAGATGTTTTATTACAGTCATTGTTTACTGGTCTGCCCACATATTACAATTATGTATTTGCTGCTATTAATTTAATTAATATTAATTTAATACTTGTAAACTCTGATGCAGGGCGTGGCAAATTCAAAATATTATGTCAATCTGTAAATAACATCAAACAGGCAGAAATTGCCAATTACCTTTCTGTTAATGGACTAAGGGCCGTCATTAAAAGATTACGATGCAACTGTAAAAGTACATTTTAAATCTCAAAGTCTAATATTTAGATCAAGATGTAACAAACATAACAGGTAGATGTGGTCAAACAAGAGGTTAAGACAAAGATCATTTTGCTAAATGTAATTGACATCTAGAGTATAAACTAGGATGTACAATAATACTAAAGGATATTGTAGATTATGTTTAAAAATTCACTGCGAGACATTTAGTTCGTCCACCCCAGAAGTAGAGTAAACCCAGAGAACAGTTACCCAACCCCTTTCTTTAAAGCTGCACTCGTCAATATCTTTATAATAACGTGGATTTAATGGCCACCTGTAACGTGAAAAGCGTCACTCGTAGACGAATCCACAGCTCTCCTCAGCTTCACGAGGCCGAGGTTCGTTTTAGAGTCTTTCAGCTTAATCTTTTGATTTTTAAACTTTTGGATTTACGGCTCTAATATGTTAATGTTGCAACGCAGGTTTAAGAAGTGGGTTTAACTCTAAACATATCCTCCATACAGACCAGTCATTACATGGTTTGTGGACACACACACACACACACACACACGCACACACACACACACACACACACACACACACACACACACACACACACGTTACTATTGAGGTTTTGGGTACATGCCTGAAGCATGTGGTATGTTAAAGGAAGTTATGTCATAGAAAGTGCGGTTGGTTTTTAATTTCCTCACTTGGCTCAGTCACAGGAAAGAAAACAAGAAAAACACAACTTTGTTTCTTGGTCGTGTGAATCGGATTATGTTTAGAATTCACATTAATATTTAGTTCAAGAATACTTTCTGTTTATTAGATATCTATTTGTATTATTTATTTATTATTTATTATTCAAACAGATAAGTTTAGTTTATACAGTTTCGTCCATGAGAGACTAAACTTTAAGCACAATAAAATTAACTCCACTTTGTTTTTTTTCTTCACTTTTTATATAATTCATTTCTATTCGGTCAGATCTTTCTGAGGATTTATGTCATTTTGTCCAGACTTTTAGGTACAAATTGGCCTAATTTTTTGTCAGATTTGCCTGATTGGTATATCGAAAAATTAACTTTAAGGCAAATAAACTCCGATAAAAAAATTAATAACTTGCTCGTAATTTGGTGTCATAACAGTTTCCAGAGAGAGCCCAGTAAGTAGGTTATTAGCTTGTTAGTGTATTAAAGACGTGCTTGAGGCCCAGCTGGTCACTGCTGCATTGAAAATGTGCTTACTAGTTAGATTATTAAGTATTTGTAACCCCACGGACCATTAATTGTGGTTGTACGTGTTTCTCTCTCTCTCTCTCTTTCTCTCTCTCTGTGTGTGTGTGTGTGTGTGTGTGTGTGTGTGTCTCATTTACATTCAGACAGTGTTGGTTAAAATAACAGGCTGTTATGGAGTCACTGAGGCATGGTGGTTGTAAAACCACAGAGTCTCAGATTTAACATGGATGCAGACACACACACACACACACACACAGACACACACACACACACACGCACACACACGCACACACAGACAGCATGATTAGCTTTCGGTGTTTTCGGCCCTTACTGGTGACAAAGCTCACGAGAGACACGTGCCAGAGGGCTTAATTATTGAGAGCAGGGAGTGTGTCCGCTGCTACCTGGTTGGTGAGATCATCATGCTTCATGCATACACAGCAGCTATAATGGGCCTATGTTAGTGTCTGTGGAGTGGACGGATGAATATGCATGCACACTGTCACGGGACAGCGATTTCTAAAGAGATGGCGTCTCCTGTACCTTCCTCTGAGTAGTTTAAAATTCTGTCCCTTTTGTCTTCTTCTGTGTTTCTTTGTCTTCACTTATTTTTAGATTCCTTTCCTTTCTCACCCTCCTCTTCTTTCTGTCTGTGCAGCTCACTCCCAGAGGAGTGCGAAAGAAAAGAGGAGGAGGTTGGTTAACAATGTCGATTACTGTGAAGGACGATAGAATGCAGATAAAACCAAATGAAGTGGAGATCAAAATGAGGAGTTCTTGAGGCAACTTTTTTTATCACCTTTAACTTGAGACGACCTTTACTGTAACACGCTAACTACTAAAAGTGTGCTTTTGCAATCAATTTTATTTGCTATTACAGAAATCATATTTACAAAATAAAAGACGGACAACATTAATTCCACAGTGACATTTGTGTGGAGTTTTATCTAGTTTTCTTTTTGGTAAATGTTGCTCTTTCTGTGCACATTTCATCAAAAGAAGATCATAATGTGGTGAAAGGGAGACGTTTGTTTTCTGTCTTGTCCTCTCTTCAACTTTTCTTTCTTTGTAAAACCTAAACTACATAGTTCTGTGTTTCTTGACATGTCATGTTACTTAAAGAAGTGGTTCCCGACCTTTATCCCTTGAAGCCCACCTCCCTCTATTTTCTGACATCTTCACCCTAAAAATATTACAAATCCGCAAACAAAATCCTCAATTCTCATTTCTTTTTTATTAAATCAACTTTCTTTAATTATTGAAATTGTTTAGATCACACGAGCTGGACACACTCGTACGCAGCCACCACTGTGATCTAATTCTACAAACAGTATAAAGTGTAACTAATATTAGAGTAGCCTGATCTTTATCTGACATTGTGCACAAATACCGGCTTTTAACAGAATGTGGCCTACAAAGTAAACTACTGTTTTTGACTGAGGACGAAAAAAATATCTCTTTTTAAATAGTTTCATAAACAGACTTTTGTATCAATTATCCATGCGTTAGTATGTTTTTTAGTTATACACATGCAAATCTAATTTTGATAACTTCATAGCAGAGAGCACCTGACCCTGGGGTCATTGAGATGGACCCGGACCCCAGGTTGGGAACCTTCGACTTAAAGGGCCGGTGTGTAGGGTTTGGCAGCACCTAGAGGTGAGGGGTGCAGACTGCAACCGACTTAGACTTCTTCCATGGTTTGTCCATCCTGGGCTCCCGTAGAAACGTGGTGGCCGCCTCGATAAAGGGAACCGGCTCCGTGTGTAGCTATAAACAGCTCCTTCCTAATTACCAAACACTGTTCCTTTAATAACAATAGGTTTTGTCTTTCAGTGTTGTTCGTGCATGTTATGTCCATATATTTATTCATACGCCGTTTTGTAAGTCGAGCCGCTGTCCCGCGATGAACCCTTTGACAAGTTCCCCCACGGGGACAATTAAGCACATCACGATCACAACGGTGTCAACTTTTCATGTCACCTCCATCGACAGACCGTGAAACCCAAACAACTGACAAGAAGCTTGAAGAGAGGCGGTGTTGCATGTTGCCAGCCGGCTACAAATACCCACAAGGACAACAAGGACGTTTTGATCCCTCTCTGCCTCATCCATTGTTGATCTCTGGCTCTGGGTGTTACATGGTAAACAGCTTAGGGGATGAACTGGCACCATGGAAGGCTAGGAATGTGTGAGAAGGGAGAGATGGCATTAACACTCCACTGGGTTATCTCCGGGCTCAGCCTCGGCTCTGCGTTGATGGAGGACACGATGAAATGCGATCCACAAAGTGCAGATCTTGGTTTCAGTTAAATGCTAATTATGTAAACACATTGTTGTGCTTCAAATTACTGTTGACCTTTTTTTTTTTGTATTAAATCAAGTCCCTGTACGGGACCGCCCCGCCGGATGATGTTGCGGTGAGAGTCTCTGCAGGACTACCTTGCCTCGGTCATGCTGTTCTCACACAGCGTTTGTAGCTATACCTGATTTGTAGATATCCCACAAAAATCTATTTGTATGTAATCCACGTAACCACGAACCAGGGAGTATAAAGACCGCAAAAAAACACACAGAGCAGGAAGGAAGGAGGGAGGGAGGGAGGGAAGGAAGGAAGGGAAGGGAGGGAAGGAAGGAAGGAAGGAAGGAAAGGTGGATGGGTCATACAAAACCAGCCTTTCACCCAGGAGATCGCTGTTCGTGGCCTCGTGGGGAAACGAGAAGTCCAAGTTTATTTGTTTTTCACTTAACATCCTCACTTCTGTAGTGATTTAAATCCAAAACACAATCTTTGCATCGACCTAACTAAGTCGTTTTCTTGCCTAAACTAAACTAAACTGAGTTGATTCCTGCCAAGACAGAAGTTTGTTTTGAAAAGACTGTGTGCGTGTAACGAGCGTGTTGCTGGACCTTCGTGGGAAAACGCATTAACTTTTTAGTAAGATTTCATGTGAACCCTTTTGAATGAGGATACGTTGTCCTGTGAAAATGCTGTTGTACATCAGAGCGTGGCTTTAGTCTTTATTCCAGTCCTTGCTTTATCTCTAGCTTTATCCCTTGTTCTATCCCTGCACTAGCCCCCCCCCCCCCCTTTCCCCCCTCCTCCTTCAAGAGGAACAGCACCTACATCGATCTAGCTTTGACCCAACTCTTCAGCTTCTTTTGCAATTATGCAAATATACATCTATAGTTTTTCTTGGGGTACAGTTTCTCGTGTCACTGTACAATGGCCTTGCAATGCAAGAGATAAACTGACTGCTCCACATCTGATGTACAGTAGAACCCATAAGTAGATCTGGGTTTTGCAGCATGACCCACAAACCTCTACAAAACTCCTGACTCTTGTGAACCAGCTGATTTACTTTAACTCTAGCTCTGGGAGGAATTACAGCTGAAGGGTAATCTTGAGAAACTAGCAAGAGTATGCTAGATTAAAGGAGTTATTCAAATGAATGCAGAGACCGGTGCTGACAACTCTTTTCCAGTGAAAGTAGTTTTTTTTCTTCTTTTTTTTTTGTCAGAGCGTTTGATTCATTGATTACTGTCGGGATATAAAGAGGATTTCATCTAAAATATAAGAAAAATGTTTTTGAAGAAGATTACCGACTGCCCGGCCAATTCTCCCCTCAGTGTTTTCAGACACAGATCCTTCTGAAATGTGCAGATGAAGGAGGTTTCTCCTCGCCTGATGTCAGACAGAATGGTCCACTCGTTACACTCGGCCGATTCACAGGTCCGGAGCCAGTCAGAGGTTCACTCCAGCTTTGCCAGAAAATGTTTCCCAGCTTTGAAATCTGGCACAGATACCAACCGACACTCACAACATGGAGCGCTCTTCCAGCCAGGTGCCCACTGGGTGTGCTCTGAAGGCTCTCACGACTTAATCATCAGTTGGGAACGCCGACTGCTGATTGATCTGTGGCCCGCCCTGCAGCATCCAGCACCGGGGGAGCGGTCGCTCTCCCTCGTGTCTCAGTAACGCACCACCAGGCTGAGTTCCCAGATCCTCACGTTAAACACATCCTCCAGCTCTGGCCCCTTTTCCCCAGACTCCAAACCCCGCTTCTCTCCCTCTCCCCCACTGCACTCTTGACCAGTGCGCCCATAGCAGTTGGAGAGCAAAAGGAAACTGTGTCACCACCGGCCATGACTCGCTCACTCACCCCTCCCCTCTCTCTCTCTCTCTCTCGCTCTCTTTCTATCCTCCCACTCACTCCCTTCTTTCCTCCAGGATTTGGTGCATCAAACATTGATTTCTCTGTTATTTTTAGAGCAGCTGCGAGCGCACATGCGTGCGTGTGCAGCGTTTGTTTGCGTGTATCCGTGCACCAGACGTGCCGGGCCGTGGGCGGTCTGACCGTGTTTGGGTGCATCACTTGTGCGTGTCTTTGCGAATGTGGTCAGAGCTCCTTTTTTTCCCCCCTCCAAGTTAATCCCTTAAGAAGAGGTGTGGTTCTCTTCCTCGGCTCTGCGCTGCCTCTCCTCTCTGTCCCTCACTCCGAGCGCAATATCATCACATGCTCTCTCTGTCTCTCTCGCTCGCTCCTCTCATCTTCCTCTCGTGTTGCTGTCATTGCTGTGGCCGCTAGGCTGAGGGAGTTGGTGTCCTCTCAGCTCGTCATCTCTGCGTCTCCTCTCATCTGCCGTCGTTCCCGGGGTGTGAGATGAGTTCCTGTGGCGAGATGGGGGAGGCCATCGAGCTCAGGTGAGTCGAACGCAGAGCGCGGGGGGTGTGAGCCGTGCGTTTGTGTACATGCGTATGCACTTTATGTGCACCCATGCACAGCTCTATGCGCTTTTCTGCATTTCTGTGTGCGTTTGTGCACCTGGGAGTGTTTTGGCGTTTCAAACTGGGTCGACTGTTTCCGTAGCAGTCAGGACCTTTTGGGGCTACTCCTCTCCACCTCACCTCGTTCTCTGTCCATGGAGTTGACCCTGTTTCCACACGGCAGGAATCTGCGAGCTCTATAGAGGTCAACGGGGGATGTGGGGTTTCCGTGATAGTGATAGCTGTGGTTTTGTTGTTATTGTTGTTGTTGTTGCCGCTGCGGTCGTTGCTGGGTTATTGGCTACGGTGGTATTTTCTGTCACTGCCAAACTGATAATAGGTCTAGTCCAGCCTGGATCCACAGGGCTCATAGCGGCTAATAGCCTTAGCAGATGCATTAGCCCCCATGCCCATATGGAAGAGATTAAACCCGCTATGTCGATCTTTTTTCTTGCCTAGCGTTAGAGCCTCCACATGTTTTTGTGTTCACATACAGATATGAGTATGTTCACGTGTGTGTGTGTGTGTGTGTGTGCGTGTGTCCGTCCACCTGCCATTGTGGACCGCTTTACTTAAACTCCCTCCCGAATTCAACACTTCCTCTCTTTTTTCTTTCCTGCCCTCGCGATTAGATAATTGAGAAGGACAGCTCCCTCATGTGTGCTGCGAAAAAAAAAAAGAAAAGAAGAGAACATGGCGAAGTGATGAGAACACCGCGGAAGACAGAGACCAATGTAACGAGTGAATTGAGGACAGACGAAGAACGGCAAGACGGAGACGCGACAGGAGGGAGAAGATGAGAGGAGGGGTGTGAAAGTCAGAGTTGAGTTCGAGAAGGGAAGGATGAAAAGAGGGGATGTGTGAACAGAGCGCGTGAGAGGGAAAAGCCGAGGAAAAGTAGATTTGTTATGGAGACGATATGAATTTCCTCCCATTTTCCGCAGAAGCAGTAGATAATTATTTTTCTTGGTTTTTGTCATCACCTGGCCTTGTAGAATTTCACAAGTATCTCGCAGATTCGTGCTACCGTTAGAGAGGGTTATAATTAAAATGGGAAGAGAGAGAGAGGTTAGAGACTTGAGGAAGCAGGCCTCACGGGACTGAAAAGAAGTGGAAAGAGATGAGGAGCGAGTTCAATACACACAGAACTTTATAGAAAGCTTTGTTGGACTGCGAGAGTTCGGCGTTGATGAACGGAGGCTGCGGAGCCACACCGGGTCACTTGGCATTCGTCTCTGACCCAAGAGTCTGGCGTAAAACCTGCACAATTCAAACTCGAGGGTGGGGTTGACGAGAAGTTACAGCAGGAACAATGGCTTCTTCAGCTGGGGAACATTTGACTGAAGTGGTATTGTGCTTAAAGCTTTTTCTTCTGTTTATGAGTTCACAAAAGTAAACTCGAGCCCGCGGCGTTCGACAGCTGATGGCAAATATGGATATCCGGAAGCATCGGTGAGAATTTCCTGCCTGCCTGGAATAAAGTCAAGTTATTCCATAATGTCCCTGGTTTGTGAGGCTCGTCTCTTACCCAGGAGATGAAAGTGTCTGTTGTCGTATCAGAGACGAAGCGCAGCTGATAAGCCGGCCTTTGGCCCCGGTCTAGACTGATAGCGGGGAATACAAAGTGGGAGCACAGCATGACATTATGATACTGGAGCATATCGACTCGACTGCTCCACTTCACGCCTGGCTGCACTGTGTTTAGATTAGCTTCCGCACACGCACGCACGCACGCACACACGCACACACACTTTTCCTATCATGGACACATGCGTATGCATGCAAACACGGACATGCTTTGGACGCGGATGCCGACAGAAGCGACATCCGCACGTGAATGCATACACAGGCGCACAATCACAAACACGCATAAAGCCAGCGTGGTCCGTGCCCTCTTTGCCTGCTGGTCCAAGGGCAGAGGGGGATTTGGATATTGTTATGTTAATCTGCCACTCTTTTGTATCTTGGAACCTATTCAGGCACACGCACACGCACACGCAAGCACAAGCACGCACAAGCACGCACACACACACAGGTATGAGCTCATTCAAGCGTGCCCAGACTTTTGTGCACAAACCCAATGCAGGCAATGATGTGTACACTGAAAAACAAGGATTGTTTTTCAGTGTACACATAGAGCGCCGACGCAAGTTTCCCTGCACACACACACACACACACACACACACACACACACACACACACACGCACACGCACACATAGACACACAGTCCTCTCCAGGATTAACTTGGGTGGGTGGGGACTGAAACAGGAGGAGTGGCAGGGACACAGCGCCGTGATGATGAACCTGGAGGAAGAGGATAATAGGTGTGGGAGCTGTGTGTGCACGTGTGTGTGTGTGTGTGTCTCCCGGTGTTGAGGGGACAGTGCACGTGTGACTGCACCGGCACACGAAGCGAACGCAATTTCACTTGAAGTTTTCCCGGCGTAAAAAAAAAAATCCCATTTGCAGAAAAAAGACCGACAAGCAGATCATTTTAATTGCAGGATGTTTTTCTCCGACTTTGCCAGACTGACCTCCTCGGTCCCCTCGTTTCATCTGTGCCTCGGACGAGGGAGGCGAGAGGAGCGGGAACGCGACGTGTGCGCGCTGTGAATGAATTGCATGTATGTGTGAAAAATTATAGGAGAGAGCGTGTCTGGTTTTGTGTGTCAGTTTAAAAGTGTGAGTGTCCCTGAATCTCCATTAGCCACAGTCAAACCGTGTCGGCTCTGGAAACCTGTGCTGCTTCCTGGATCCATCCGTCTTCATAGTGTTGACATCTCATTTCATTCCAAGTACTTTCCTTCGAGTTTACTTATCTTGTCCAAAGGTTGTCTAACGTCTCCTTTTCACTGCACGGTTCGGCTGCAGATAGTCGCCCATCATTGTAGTCGGGATAAGTTATTAAGTCGTACGTTATTTCATAGTAATGAGTCTAAGGTGTCACGGTTAACTTTGATGTGTGTGTCTCTCTCTTTCTTTGTTTGCGTTCCATTTTCGATGATCATTTCCATCTCTTAAAACTTGGGGCCTCTCGTTCCTTCACATGCAAGTCCGTGTGTGCCAACGCAGGAGGGCCAATGAAACACATTCCTGGTCGATTTAGTTTGTAATGTTTACGCCTTTTTTTTCTCCCTTCATTACAAACCGGTGTTATGGCGTTAATCGCTGAGATCACAATAAACTTGCTGAATTCATTTGCGGAGGGAACGTTGCGACATCGGTTTCTAGTTAAATTAAATGGTTCAGACAATCTGACTCAACTCGTCACAGTTTTGTGAGTACAATGCAATCATCACTTGTGGAAGTTATCTTACACACACAAGCACACACACGCACACACACACACACAGACTATAATTATATTAGGACAGCTTTCTGTAATGCTTCGCCCCGCTCAGAAAGCCCACTGAAAGATCACATTGCATTAGAGGGTCAGAGGAAGAACAGGATGTGTCTACCCGTCAATGTCAAGCTGCAGTAATTGGCAACTGTAACTAAGTTGACATTGTGATTCACACCACACACACACACACACACACACACACACACACGCACACACACACACACACACTATCCTCTTCATTTTAATCCTCTAATCTTTCTTGTAGTGACTGATGAGAAACCATAGCTCATACCGTTGTGAAAAAACACAACACAATCAATATGGCCGACGCGATGAGGCGAAGCGAAGCAAACGGCGGTGAAGAGAAACTATCAATCATGAGTGTTTGCCGCCTTTTTGTTATTAGAAATCGGATCAGCGCAGCTGGAAATTAATTCATAGAGTAAGATTTTCCCCAGCTCTTGTTTGTGGATGGAGACACGTGAGTCACCGATGCCTTTCCTCCCAAGTTCTTCGCGTCCCCGCCTCAGTTGTGACACATTCCTGCCACGTTTGCGGCCTCCTCGCTGAGCCAAATGTACTGAGAAATGACTTTGCCGTGCCATTTCCTCACATGAAAATCAAAAATAAATTAGGTTTTCTTCGTGCCGGTGTGCTTTGGGATGTGTAATTATTTGCTGACGATGAAGGCAGTGAGTGTATATCTCTTCTATTCTTGTCACATTTTGCTTTTTCTTAGACACTAATAACCCTGCACACCACAGGGAACGCACCGCAAGCAAACTGAATTTACTTTATAAATAATGCATTTTAAAGTATGAAAAGTCATTCAAGGACATACCACCATTTTATATACCACGCTGTTATGGGCAGTATTGACCATAACTGCATTTCAAATGACTATGGATTGTGCATTGGTTCTGATTTTCAAAGAAGATATATGAACCCACAGACCCGTTCTTTATCGAGTGGACCTGCTTTATGGAGCAAGCTAAGGTGTGTGTGTGTGTGTGTGTGTGTAAAGGGAAACAGAGAGACAATAGCAGTAGTCTCAGTAGGTGCCAGGCTGATGGTTAAACACGTGGCTGTCACTGTACATCAGTCTGTCACACACACACACACGCACACACACACATACACACACACACACACACACTCCTAATCTCGGCCAAAAGGACCATCACTGGTGCCGTTCAGCTGCGTTTGCCTCCTCGCTTCCAGTGAACGATGCTTCATAAGTCACCTACATGTGCACCGTATGCAGCTCTCCACTGATCTGCTTCTTTATATTTGCCCACTGTCGCTGCTGCACCCAAGGGCGTCCATATGTTTCACAGGCAGCACGAGGGCAGACTGCACATCGCTGTTTTCTATGACTTTATTTCAGTTTCTGTGGAAATGACTTGTTGACTTGTTGGCATTGTGTTGTTTTCCAGCCGTGATATTGACGTGTTCTGTAACTAGTCTGACTTCTGATGATCAGCAGCAGCAGAGATACACACCACATTTTAACAGTTGTGTTTTGATCATATTTTTAGCAGGATGCATTGTACTTTTTAGGATTTAAATAAGTTTCAGGATTTTCACCAGACTTGATTTTGAGGCATATGCTTATGTGCAGTCTTACTAAAAGTCAGAGAAGAACATTGATATCAAATCAACTTCCAGCACATGGAAACAGTTAGCATGTAAGGGGAAAAATCCAACTAACAACTCCAAAACGTTTTTACGATCATGTCGTATCTTCTTAACTTGTTAAAAAACCATCAATGTCACAATAAGGACACAACATCTGAAGCACTAACATACTTATCGGTCAGTAATTAGCTTTTTTTTTTCCCGGTAAAAGTCTAAGTCTAAGTCTAAGTTAAGTCTTTACTGATTTACAAGTCACAAATAGATGAAGTCTCGCAGTAGTTATGTTCAAGTTAAATTGCACGTCTTTGTTTTACAGTCTTAAATATGATTACAGCTCTGCTGATGAAACGCTGATAAAAATAATATCAGTATTCTCCTCTGCCAATAAGAAAGCAAATAATTGGTCTCATTCTGCACTGAATTATTCATGTGTGTTATATGAAAATCTGTGTTTGTTGCAGCGGTTCTGCTGTGGTGCAGTTTGTCTGTCAAAAGAAAGTACTTTCTACACCGTTATCTCCTGGAAGGAGCACGTATACCTCGCTCTCTGTCTCCGACTGTCTCTCTCTCAGACACACCGCCGCACACGGCCTCATGAAACCACAGCTACGAATGAGGCCGTCCTGTCCGGTCAGGCTTCAGTCCAAACACAAGCGCCCTGGTTTATCTCCGCTACGTCCTCTCCTGTATCTTTTAATCACAAACACAGACCACCTGTCACTTTTTGTATGTGAGAGAGAGAGAGAGAGAGAGAGAGAGAGAGAGAGAGAGAGAGAGAGAGATTTGGATGATAGTAAGAGTCGGTGTCCTTAGTCGGGTCACTCTGTGTCAGTTAAAGTCTGCTGGGTCCAAAAAGTGGGTCAGATTTGTGTGTGTGTGTGTGTGTGTGTGTGTGTGTGTGTGTGTGTGTGTCAGCCTGTGTCTAATGTGTTTTTGATTTAATTCTATTTGCTGAGTGTTTGCATATTGCCTCATATTAGCCCAGAGATGAGTCACTATTTAAAGGAGTGACATTTAAAGCTGGTTGTAAAATGATTGGAGGATAAACTCTGTGGGTGTTTATGTGACTGCACATGCTTTGGGCTCTGTAACGTGGCTAGTATGAATAGTTAGTTAAAGTAAAGTCAATGAAGCTGAAGATGTGAAGACAAAAGGTCACAGACTAATGCAACAAATGCTCCTCAAGGTTCTTCTCACTAATGGCTGCTAACTGATTGATGAAGCTTTAATTCACGATTAATTAACAGCTGATGAAGCATTTGGGACACACTTTTCTAAATGGTGCTTCGTTAGAAAGTGTCCCATGTGATGTAAAATCGTCTTACATGTTCAGGCTTTATATTTGTGGCACTGATGGTATGTAAAAAAAACTAAATAAAAATACCACTGCTACATTATGTAACAGAAAGATGGACTCTGAACACAGTTTCATGGCCACAAAGTTAGTGTGAACCAACAAAAAAGTCTTTATTATATTGAAGAAATGTCAAGAATAGAAAGTCTGCCACTATATTTTTGTGCCTTCTCTCCGGAGCAAAAGCTCTAAAAAGGAGAGAAATGATTTAGTCGCGTTGCTGATGAATGTGTTAATGCTTGTCAGATGGTTGTACAAACCCAAACCATAACGCTGCATCCTGAAACAGTACATCACTTTTCTCTGTGTGCCGACGCACCGGCCTTCTGATGCTTTTTTCTTTTTCTTCTTCTCTTAAACGTACTCACAGTCACACTGGGTGCTTTGACGAAACACTGAACAGCCTCTCCTCGCCTTCAGCCAATAAGTCACAACTTGAATTCAAGAGAACAGAGAGAAGGAAACAGAGCGAGGTACATTGTGTCCATATAAAGTGGTCAGCTCAGTGACTAAGCCAAGACAATCCCCTGCGAGCGCACGCACGCACACACACACGCACACACACACACACACACACGCACACGCACACACACACACGCACACACTCTTCCTCCCGCGGTCTCCCCGATGCTCTACAGACATATGGCTTACCGTAATGCGAGGTGGCAATGACTCACCGTGTGTTTTCGTGTTACGTGTGTTAACACGTGCAAGTGTGTGTACGTGTGTGTGTGTGTGTGTGTGTGCGTGTGTGTGTGTGTGTGTGTGTGTGTGTGTGTGTGTGTGTGTGTGCGTTTTGCGACATCACTCCTCCATCTCCCTCCGTGTACGAGGTGTGTTTTGTAAGCATCTGGTAGAGAAGAAGTGTGAGGGAGGAGTGTGTCCCGTTTTTGCCAAAATATTCTGAGCCGCTGTTGAACACAGAACATCTGGATCAGGGAGGAGCACAGTGTGTGTGTGTGTGTGTGTGTGTGTGTGTGTGTGTTGTGTGTGTGTGTGTGTGTGTGTGTGCGAATGAGAGGGAGAGTGCCAAACATATCAATCAGACTCACATCTGGGAAGCACAAAACACAGCTGGACACACGTGAGTTCATGCAGTCTTAACATAGATTATGTGGAGGGAATACAGAGGTGCACACACACACACCCACACACACACACACACACACACACCCACACACACACACACACACACACACACACACACACACACACACGAGTACGAATGCAGAATGACATCATTATTAATTGTGTAACACTTTAAAATACAAGCTAATAAACTGATATTACTGAAACACATTGTTATGGACTCTTGTCCCAACCTGCTAACTGTTAAAATACCAACTTAACAAGCTGGAGCAAAATGTCGAAATCTTTCCCCCCCCGAACATTTTATTAGTCTGCGCGCGTGGGCGAAGCTAAACCTCATCCCTGTGAAACCCATTTCCTCACGTTCACGTCGCCAGAGCTGAAGACGTTTGGCTTCACCGTGGAAGGGCAGCGGGGAGCGGCGATGAAGGGAGGTCAACCCGGGTGAGCAGCCTTCTGCGACACAACATCATCACATGACCGTCGGTCGTCTCCCTGCTGCAATGCATCCCAGATGGCTGCTAACTCAACAGCTATGTGTTCTTTGGCACCGGGCCTCCTGTTTGTGTAGTCTGCGCTGAAGTGCTCGTGAGTTCTGCGGGAGTTTATGACGAGAGCGGGACTTCGTGTGTGCAGATGATTTATGGATCTGTTTTGATGCTTTCCATCTTCGCCGGCCCAACCCCATCGGTCTGTCTCTTGTCTTTTTTTCTTTTTACTCATGCAGATGGTTCTTGTTGTGCGGGGCTAAGGCCTACGCAGGGCCTTTGCACGTTGCATGCTGGGTAATGCCTCCACCCTAATGTGTCTCTTCATCAAAGAGGGTTTGCTACCAGGTTTCTGTTCATTTCACACTGTGCTGCTCCGCAAGAGAAGGACTATCAGCTTGTTTCACTTGATTTCTTTTAACTGCAGTCTGGCTTTGTTCATATTCTTATGTCCTCCCGCCAAGACACGTATATGGATTTTATTTTGGACCACATTGCCATCTGAATATATTTTGGAGTAGATTTCTTTCTCAGTTAAGGGAATATGTTTGACATTTTGGGGAATATGCGTATTTATAGTTTGATGGGAAAATTAATACCACTCTCACATCCATAGAGTAAATGTGACGCTACAGCCAGCAGCAGGTTAGCTTAGCTTAGCATAAAGGCTGGGGCTGTGTTCGAAATCGCACACCAACGCAAAGTATCCTCAGACAACGGTTCGTATGAAATCTTACGAAAAGTCCCGCCTCGTTTTTCGTGCAAAGTCCAGCAATTCGTGGTCAATTTTCGCTCCTTACATGCATAAACTTCCGTCTCGCTAGGAAACAACTTATTTATGTTGAGGCAACAAAACTAGTTAGTTAGGTTTAGAAAAACTACAGAGCTACGGAAGTTACGTGACAAATAAATCAATGTTGACGGGGGACGGACAACAATCTCCCAGCAAAAGAGTGTTTTTTGTTTGTAGATTGCAACCAACTTAAACTTAAACACACTTAATAATAACATATTCCATGTCTGCCAATAGATCCCCTTAAATGCTCCACACGGTTCCTTTAACCCCCTTATAATTCCTTTTAATTAAAACAGGATGACTGATGGCTGCATGGGGAACAGGATAATTGTCAAGTGTCTCAATGCTCCTTTTCTCACCTCATTTCTTTTTTCCTGTTCCAACACTTGATTGGAGCTTCACAAAGAACTCACTTAGTAAAGCATCCAAACGCATCCATCGCATCGGATGGACACGAGCCAGAGATGCATTGTGTGTCATGTCATATATACATGTTTTAGAATCTCTGAGTTAAAAATACAATTTGCTAATGGACGCTGGTGTTAATGGAGTAAATGGGTTGATTAGCATAATTTGCATAGCGTAATTATAAAGGAACATTTGCATAAACACCTCCTTGTAAAATAAAACAAAGGCACTGAGCACATTAATCTATATGGGCAATTTTTCAAACGGTGGTTATGGAGGATTTCATCTTTCGGCTTTAAATCCATAGTTTGGGGTGATGTGGAACATCTTTGATCCTTTTTACAATGACGACATAAACACCTGTGAATCTGTGTAGTCGATGAGTTCAGGCTTTTCTTTTTCTGATTCGGTCTGTGGCTTTGAGTGTTTACAGTCGTCCTGGAAACAATGTCATCTTACAGCGAGAGAGCGTATAATACGTTTGTGTTGACATTTCTTGAGCAGCCAAAGGAGTTACAATTCTTATATATTATTTAATCTGAAACATAAGAGTGCTCGGCCCTTCTTGTCACTTCACAGGACAGTACAATGGAAATATGTCAGTGTCATCCTACAGTACAGATAAATATCTCTCTTGTGCTTTAAAGAGGATAAATCTAATCGAGGTTATTAGATTCTCTCAATGATAGAATAAAGAAATGGATCATCTGAGTTTGTTGACATAATGGTAACTTTCTCTTTTTGCTGCTAAAACATAAAGATGATCTTTTTTAATGCTGGTTTGTTCTTTCTTTCTGTCTGTCCTCATCCTTCTGGATAAAACGTTTCAGTCAAACCGCACAACCCCCACGCATTTCCATTGTATTAGAACACCTCATTCCTTCATTCCTCCACTTCTTCCAGTCAGTTTTCACTCGTCCCGTAACCGTCAGTTCGCGTCATTTCATTTCACGAGTCTTTTGCTTGGCATCAGATGTCTATTCGCTCACTCACTCCTCCTCTCATGCCGGCCCAAACCATATGAGGGCAGCTACGGGGCATCTTGTATTCCCTTACCAGCAACTGTCCACTACAATGCAACCCTCCACCTCCCTTGAGTGGGGTATTACACACAAACACACACACACACACACACACATACACACACACACACACACCCACACACCCACACACACACACCTGCTGCCAGCCAGGTGCCAGTCAGGTGGCGCTCTGCCTAGAAATGACTGGCACAAGCCCTGACATGTGTGGCGCTGTGGAGCGCGCGCGCGCGCGCGCGTGTGTGTGTGTGTGTGTGTGTGTGTGTGTGTGTGTGCTTGGCAGAGGACGCGTGCCTCACATGCCAGAAATGAGTAAAGCCACTCGAGCTGTTTCATTTGAATACTCTGCATCACACACACACGCCTATGTGTGAGCGGGGAACATCTAACTGCCTCTGGCACCCATTACCAGTAACATAGCAGTGATTATGAGAAGTGATGTGTCCGTGTGTGTGTGTGTGTGTGTGTGTGTGTGTGTGTGTATATATATATGTGTGTGTGTGTGTGTGTGCTTGTAGACTCTGTGTGGCAGAGCAGAGAGGTTTCTTCCCTCCCGTATACAGACCACAGCTGACGTATGGACATTACATATGTTCAGCGTGATATTTGTGTGCTTTCACGCCCTGTCAGGATGCCGATTCATGGGCCAACCAGACGGTAAGAAAATAATAGAAGTATACTTTTCTAGACATTTCTCACATGTTGTTATTTCATTTCTTAGCCCGTTGCTGTGAAGAACATGTGGAGAGACATAAAAGAGAGACTTGTCTGGATGATGTGGACTTAAGACTTAAGAAAAACAGGAGGAAAAGGAAAAGTGAAGTCAACTTTAAATTTAAAACATAGGAGCTGTTGATGCTGGTAGTTCAGTCTTGATAAAAAAAAAAAAACGGAGTGCACACGCGATGAGAGATGTTTTTTATTGTGCTCCCGAGTCTCTGTTGAGGGTTGATGTGACTGTGGAGGAATGAAAACAGTAATTATCATTTTTAAGCAGGTCATGTTTGGATGGCGTCATGTTTCATTGTGCATGGGAAATTAGCATCGCTAAACAGGCCAGCGGGCTGAATGGTCTAATTAAGCAGCACAGAGAGGATTGTGTGTGTGTGTGTGTGTGTGTGTGTGTGTGTGTGTGTGTGTGGGGCAATCAGCATTCGCTCAGCGTTCTCGTTGTTTCTTGGAGAGATGAAAGCGCCCCCTATGCTTTGCGTTCATTAGCGTTCACGTTCTACCTGTGTGATTTGTACAGCCTGTCTCTGAACGGAGAATCAATGGAGCATCGTGGGAGGGAAAGTGTTCGTGACGCGAATGCACCGACTGCCTTGTTAGGGATGATAACTGCATAACGAGCTTCAGCTAATCAATGAAATGCATCCCACTTCACTCATAATCCTGGATGAAACACAGGACTACCGTCTCTACTCGAAAGCTCTCGGGCGGCTTTTCTTTAAATTATAGTGTGTTGTGTTTAATTCGCTTTTAACGAGCCGTGCTGTTAGATTGAGTGTGAATGAATGCTGTGTGTGTGTGTGTGTGTGTGTGTGTGTGTTGTGTGTGTGTGTGTGTGTGAGAAAAGTTAATTTATGTATAAATAGACCATTTTTACTGCCTGTCCCACATCACCTTTTACTATCTTGAAGAGGTAAACCAGCTATTTCTAAAGGGATACACCTTTGATAAATCACAACTTTTTTTTTTAGCATGTGTTATTGAAAACATGTACACATTAAATACTTTTGAATTTAGACTAAATAAATGCATTTAGGCATAAAACAAACAAAGGTTCAATGTTAAAGTAGGCTACGATTATCAGCACTACGCGAACGTTCATACTCCCTCGTGTGGCTCAAAGGTGAACTGCACACATAAATCTTCACTACGAAAAATAAATGTGCCAAATCCCACTAAAATTATTTCGTTATCACCCGTTATCACCACGTAATCATCGACGAGGAAGTATAAAGACCGCAAAAGCACACACAGGGTGGACGTGTCCAGCAAATGTTCCCCGTGTGGAATAAGAGGTAATTTAGTAGTCGTCTTCCGTAGTTATTTTAACCCAAGCGACGATCTTTTCCTAACTAAGTATATTTGTTGCCTTAACCCAAGTAGTTTCCTGTGAAGACGAAAGTTAATTTTGAAAAGACTGTATGCATTAAATGAGCGGAAATTGACACTCGTTGTCTGTTTTCGTTAATGAGAAGTAATGTTTTGTAAGATATCATACGAACGAAGACTACGGAAGAAACTCTGATAACATCTCTTTAGTAATGGCTGCCCTAGGTTGCGCTCCACCACTAACCCGGCGCCCCTTCCTGTGTCCACAGTACCAGGGAGCACGTGACCCCGGAGATGAACAAGCTCCGTCAGAGCCTGAGGAGGAAGAAGCCCACCTACGTGCCAGAGGCCAGCAGACCGCATCAGTGGCAGGCTGACGAGGAGGCGGTACGGAAGGGCAAATGTAACTTCCCCGTTCGGGTGAGTATCCAAAGCCCGCTCAGTCCTGGTCCACTCTCGAAACCTTACACTGTGATAGTCATTTGTCAATGTCTTTCTTCTCCAGAGGGAATATTTTACCATAAACTCACAACATACGTCTGCCATAATAAATAATAATAAATTAATTCTGCATCATTAAGATTATATATATATATATATATTTTATAATATATATATATATATATATATATATATATATATATTTATATATTTATATATATATATTATATATATATATATTTTATATATATTTATATATATATTTTATATATATCTATATATTTCTTTTTTTATATATATATATATTTATATATATATATATATTTTATATATACAGCATATAGATATATATATATTTATTTATATATATATATATTTTTCTTTTATATTATATATTTTTTATATATATATATATATTTTTATATATATATTTTATATATATCTCTATATATATTCATATATATATAGAGATATATATATTTATATATAAATAAATACACACATGTACGTCTGACTGAAGACAACTGTCAAAATGTCACAAGGTCACGAATGAGGAGTAACTTTACTCTCCGTATTTAGTGACATTAACCTCTGCTAAATAAATCAGAGGGCCAAGCAAAAGGGCAAATGTTGCATGGCCTAGAACACAGTATATTTATCGCAACTTGTGTCAGTGCTTCCTGTTTGTTTACGCTCTAAAATAACAGGTGCACTAGATTCTCATTTATATACAAACATGGCAGAGTTTGGTGTATTTGATAACCTTGATATTGGAAACATGTGAATTTAAGCATTTTTTTTCAATACTCCTGTCCAACATACGAATATATTTTTATATTAGTAGGATTAAAAAACATGTACCCGGGTACAAACCAGGTCGTAGAGTCTTTGAACAAAGCACAGACTCTTAACTCTGAGATGAATGTCTCATATGCTAATGAGAGGCTTTATTGATGGCCCAATTTACTGATAACCAGCGTCAGTATGTGAGTGTGTGCTGTTTTCCTATCGCTGAGCGTCCGAGTGATTTGTTGAGCGGCTGGAGAGACAATGACGGTGACAGATGGAGGACAGAGCGGGAGGGATGACATCGAGGTGGAGTTGTAGATTAAGGACACCACAGGAAATGACAGGGTGAGGGATGAGGGCGCGCAGAGGGGGGACGCAGAGACATTGTGAGATATGAAATGAGAGCGCGCGCGAGAGAGAGATGTAGAAGTGGATAAGATGGGCGAAAAGATAGAAGAGGGCTGCAGACTGAATGGAGAAAGCAGAAGGAGAAGAAGAATACGAGGCCGAGAGAGGGGGAAAAGACGGAAGGAAGAGAATAGTGTAGGAAAAGGCAGCGTGAGTGGCAAGCTAATGGAGAACGGTCCTGATGGCAATGCTCCGCAGACTTCGCGATGAGATGGGCAGCCAAGTGGAGCTTAGAGCTTTACAGCGAGGGACGGTAGCACTAAAAAAAAACTCTCAGTCTCTTTATTGTAGCTTTTCTTTCCTATCCGTCCCCCTTGTTCATCTCTCCTTCCTCACGTCTCTGCCTTCGTCTCTAAATGTGTTCACGGCCCGTGCACTATTAATGGCTCAACTGTACCGTAGGAAAGAAAACAGTGTTTTTTTTTATTTATTTATTTATTTTTATGCTCAGAGTGAAAAAAGTTGACTTTTAGAGAAGCAGCGAGTTTGGAAAGTTCTGAGAAATGTCCTGCTGGAAAGTTTACAAAGTGAAGCACACGGACAGAATACTACACGTGTTCTCAGTAGATTATTGTTTCGTCGATTTATTGATTTTCTTCTTCATACTGGCTCTCACCATCCACCACCATGGCCTCCTCTCCATTTAGAAGCTAGTAAAGACAGGTTCTCACACTCATCCTCCTATTTCTGAAACTATTCTTTTTACCACACGCCACAAGTGAGAAACATCAGCAAGTAGCAGCAGTGGCGGTTCTGGATAATTTAAAAATGGGCGGGAGCCAGGCAGGGGTCACATGCCCTGTTAGCGGTGCTAATAATATTTCTGCATGTCAAAGTGTCCTTGCTGGGAGTGTGAGCAGTGTATGAATGTGGTGTGAATTACGCAGAAACTTCCGGTTCTGAAAATGCCAATGCTGAAGTGTCTCAACCTTGCATTCTCTCTACTGGCCAGCAGGGGGCGACTCCTCTGGTTGCAAAAAGAAGTCAGATTGTGTAGAAGTCTATGAGAAAATGACTCTACTTCTCACTTTTGTAAACATTGTAAACATGAGTTTATGGTCTCAATCTCTAGTTTCAAGTCTTCTTCAATACAGCACGATGTTCATTTAGTAAATGATGGTCCATTTAGAGTTAAATAGACCATAAAGTAGAGTATGCTTTAGGGCGGGGCTACCTACCAGAGCCGTGTACGTCGTCTCTATGTCGCTCCTCCGCAGTCCAAATATGATCACTTCCGTTCATGTGTTGCAAAAAAAAAAAATGGCGATGGCCAAAATGATGAACTCAAGGTTTCAAAACCACAGTCCACGAACCAATGGGTGTTGTCATGACGACTACGTCCACTACATCCAGGTTGTAAATCCCTTTGAGTGTCACTAAGACCACAAAAAGCTCTTTATAAACGCAGTCCATTTACCAGCCCCCATTGGTCTGGTTCTCTATAACAATAAACACAATAATACTCAGTCAGTGCTAACTTACATAACAATTTCCGCTCTCTGGGAATAAATGTGGGGTGAAAACTTAAAATATTTACCACAATCGGGGGGGGGGGCGGGTCCCGAGAACAGCCCCTGTGTAGCTATAACACAAACCCAAGTTAGCTCATGCAGGTGATGAGAAATTCCTGCAGGAAAAATTCTAGTTTCTGATAAATCCTAGGAGTAACACTGAGATTTTCCATATAAAACCAAAAATCATCACCTCTTTGAGATGCCACCAAACTGATCATCAAAGCGTTGATTATAAAACCTGGTGAACTTTTGCAATATTTTTCGACGCCAGATTCCACGCAAAAAAATATTCCCCACCTTGTTAAAATCCAGGGCTTCTGCCCAGATTGCTGAATGCTAATTGCTAATCATGCACTCTGAGCATTTTCCACCCGTCACATTTACAATACGCGCAACAAAAACAACTTCTCATGTTGACGTGCAAAAGTCCTCGCAAGCTCTCAGTCATTAATTCTGGTATGTTTCAAACCCTCCAGCGTGTATATAACGACAACATCGCTCGGAAAAAAACTGTCTATTTGTGTTCTGCGAGCTCAAAACATGCAATGTTTCTATCGCTTTAAAAAAACACTCTGCCACACTTCACTTATTGTTTACAACAGGTATTTTAGTTCAGGGACCAAGCTCCCCAAGACTCCGAGCTCTCCTTAAAACCTGCCTCACCTGCTTTGCTTCTGACTAGAGCTTTAATTGTGTCTCTGTGGGCTCTCCGTAGGAAAGCACAGAGCACAACACCGGAGAGGCAACAATCGGGGACGTGGGGCTATAAATATTATAAATTATTACAATCCCTTCCTTATTATCAGCAGCAACATATGGCTGTAAATCCAGTACGGGATGCTTATTAGCTACTTTCCTTGTCAATTTCATAGCACTCTGATAGGGACTAATGAGGCTTTGGTTGCTTTTATGTCACTTCGTCTTTTTTCACAAAAGTTTTCATCGGCTTGAAGGTGCATCGGTTTGTTTTTGGCTGTTAATATTTCTGCTCTGATTTCTCCTCAGTACCTGGGGTTGGTCGAGGTGGAGGAGTCGAGAGGGATGCACGTATGCGAGGAGGCGGTCAAGAAGCTAAAAGTTGTAAGTACAACACACACACACACACACACACACACACACACACACACACACACACACACACGCGCGCACACACACACACACACACACACACGCGCACACACACACACGACTCCCGTGCTGCAGTACTGGAGTGTAAACTAACTTCAGATCTCATTACAGACTCAGTCGCGCAAAGCTCATGCAATAAAGTATCGACCAAAGGAGCACACAACACACACACAAGCACACATTCAATACCGTCTGCGGTTTCCCCGCTTCTTGTTATTTTCTCTTCTTTATCACCTTCATCTCCCTCATCGCCCTCCCTGGTGGGTCTTATTCCATATCTGTCCGTCCGCTCATCCGTCTGTCTGATCCCACTACGCCCAAGAGAGCAGAAAATGAGATTTGGGCTAGCATAAACACATAGAAATGCACACTGACACACACACAGACACACACACACACACACACACACCACACACAACCTCCATCTGGGAGGCTGGATAGGGAGAAAGGAGCGTGTGAACAGAGTGACACAGACCGGCCAGTGTCAGACAGCCACACACTCTGCAGCGGAGAAAACAGGAGTCTGTGTCTTCACATCTGTAAGCTCGGCTTTATTTGATCTAACTGGTGTTAACCTCGACTTTCATGTAAAAAAAAAAAAAAAAAGAAAATCAGGCCACACAACAAATCAGCACATTCAGTGTACACTGATCCTAAACCTGAATCCCCCAAGTAGAAAGTTTATGGAACAAACGGCACCACTTTGTGAGAGTTAGCTGAATCACAGTCGAACTGCATTCAGGAGAAATGTTTCATGTGTTCATTCTCTCCTCCCTCTCCTCACACCACCGTTTCCTTTCATTCGCCTCTCTCTTTTGATTCTCCCTCTCTGAGCCGACTCTTATCTTCCATCTGTATTAGCATCTTCCTTCAGCGGCGCTCTCTCGCTCTCTCTCCGCAGTTGAAAACTTTCTACCAAAGTTATCGCTTTCTTTTGATTCCCCCACTCCACCTCCCAATTTAGCTTTCCTCTCCTCCTCCTCCTCCCTCCATCACTCTCAGTTTCTTCACCTCTATTCTCGCTCCCACTGTCTTCCTCTCAATGGGATTATGCAAAAATTGAGGCTCCGTGTCGCTTCGCAGCGGGTTTCAAAGCCATTTCCTGCAGCGCTCTGGCTTTCTGTTTCCCTTACTCACACACAAGCTCATATGCAGACTCATGTGCACATGCACACGCACACGCACGCACGCTTCCACACTCACATGGAGTTGTAGCTTTTTTAGCCTGTGTATTTTTAGCCCGGGCCATTGCTGAGTGTGTTATTAGCTCTGCCTGGTGCCCTCCTCTGGAGAAATGATCCTCAGTGCCAGCTGGCACAGTTTCTACCTCTGCCCGCCTCCCCGATCTTAACCCACCTCCTTATCTGCTGTAACGATGTAATGATCTCTTTACATCACCACCAGTAGTAGTAAAAGTGGCTTTTTACATGCTAGTTGTTTGTTGATCGCAGCTCTGCAAGAATAAAGCAACATCTGGTGGTATGCATTTACTATGAGACTTGGTTCACTTGCCTCTTAAGTTATAAATTATTTACTCTACTACTGCTCCTTTTTTTTTTGGTCTTTCCAGAGCGGGAAAAAGACAGTCAAGGCAGTGTTGTGGGTTTCAGCAGATGGACTCAGGGTGGTGGATGACAAAACTAAGGTAAGCGAATGCATTTTCTTTGTTCCAGCATCTCCTCTGTCTTCCCTTTCTGTCTGATGCATCAGTCACTCGGCAACAAGGATAAGGAGGGGACGTGTGTGTCCTACAATCAATCATGTACAACACACAGTTTCCCTTCATCTTTTGTAGCATCTTCTCTCTTTTTATACTCTCAAATTCAGTGAAGACATGCAACAAAAGTCTCAATTTGTCCCACATTGATGACACCACCATGCATACTTTGATGCTCCCAGGCTAGTGTGTGTGTGTGTGTGTGTGTGTGTGTGTGTGTGTGTGTGTGTGTGTGTGTGTGTAGTTTCAAAGCTGACATATGTTACCCATGGTTTCTTGCTGAAGGTGCTTAGTGGGGGAGGGAAGATCAAGTAAACATAGACATACACACACACACACACACACACACACACACACACACACACACACACACACACACGCACTTGAGGAGTGTCTGGCGGCCAGGGAGGCCTCCAACAGAGTGAGCGCAGATCGCTGAGGCTCTATTGAAAGCTGAGCAGAATAAAGAGCAGCAGAGAATAGAGGAGAGAGCGAAGCCTTTTTTTTTTATCTTTAGAGGCCACACACGGGACCTCACCTCACCTCTCCCCCCCCACACACACACTTTAATCTCCCTCCTTTCTTCCCTTCAATGATGTGCCCTATCCAAACATATTAAAAGATAAAGCCAACAATGTACTACATTTTTTTATATTTTCAACAAATACCAAAACCGACAATGAAGTACCTCGAGACACCTTATAGGTAAAAACATATAACATGTAACATGTAGTCTTTCAGACTAGTAGAAAGAAAACATAAAACATTATTTTAATACTTTATCTATCCGGTCTGTAGATTTCTCACAAATTCACCAGAAGTTAGCATTAGAAGATGACTCATTTAAACATAACATTTCAGAAAACAAAAAAAAAAAATACAAAATATTGTCTTACAGTAAGTAATCAACTGGGGACGTTTCATTGGTGATATCTATTAGTACATTTTTTACCCCATTTACCTCTAGTGTCCTTAAAATGTATGGAATTTTACAATACAAATCTATAAAGGCTGTTTTCTCAAAAAAAAGAAGAAAATTAAGGTTTTTCTCTGAGCCAGAAATCTCCATTTTTACCTGAAAGATGAAAAAAATGCAATTATCCACAAAATATATATAATATTTTATGTGTTTGAATTGTTGTGCCTTTCTTTATTTTTTAGTCTCTTTTTACCATTTTGTTGAAGCACTATTATTAGTAGTATTAGACTATTTATAATCCAAATAGTGATCCCAACATTTCCAATAATCCAGCGTTGTAAAAGTAAAGTTATTTAAAAAAGATGGATATAATCATTTCCAAAATTCACAACATGTTTATATCTAACAAAATATTCTGCTTCAATCCATTGTGTTGGCGTTTAGCCTTTCAAAAACAATATCTTTGTATAAAATATCCACAGTTTGCGTACTCGGATACCCTAGCAGCTATCGAAGAGCATCATAAATTACATTTATATAACCACAATAAGACAAAAATCATTTAAAATATGACTACAGACATTTTAGGCTTCATTCGAAAACCTCAATTGAAACTTTAAGATAGAAAAGTGACATTTGATACGGCCCCAGTGATGTGAAAGGTGTCCCTCACAGTGATGAACACACTATGAGAACCGCATTCCATCTCAGCTACACGGAGCATTTTAGCCTCTTTTAACTCTTTGTTTTGGTTTTACAACCTGCAGCTTCACTGTTTTGAAGTTTAACATATTAAGATTTGATTACAAACCCAGCAGCGATAACCCTTAGGGTCCCTCTTTCTTTCTCGCCCCTTCATCACCAGAGCTTTAGCGTCAGCGCAGCCTTCATCTACGAATCAGCGAGCGCACCTGATGACGCCCACGCCACTATTCAGCCGCTTTCCCACCCGTCCGTGAACGGGCTGTTCGTATATTATGTGTTTGCGTGCACAACAGAGACAAAGCTCCGAATGACCTTCATAAGGCATCGATGCTGAGTCACATGCTGCTGCGTGGTTTTTCTCCCTTTCAATGATTTAGGGGCACGAGCTGAATCATCTTCAGACACAGACGCGCGCTTTCTTCTCGCGCTTTTCATCAAAAAATACACCTCACGTGAGCGCACGTGAGTCATAAAGACAGACAACACACGAATACAAACAGTAATGTGTGTTTTCTGCTGACACAGAGCAACTCACTGTACCAAAACCCTTTGCTCTCGGCTCAGCCTTTCACCTCGGTACCAGCATCCCCCCTTCCTTCACTAATTGGCCCACAATGAATGGACTGTTATTCTTCTACCTCTTCCTCCCCTCTTTTCTCCTCCTTTCCCGTCCTCGTCCTCCCTCTTCCTCTCTCGTCATCATCCCCTCTCTTTGTTTTCGCCGACACTGCAGGAGAGGGAGGAAGTGCTCGGCCGAGTGTGTGTGAACCCTCTCCTCCCTTTTCTTCTCCCGCTCGCCTCTTGTTTTCCTTCCTTTTCTGTTTTTCGGTGAGTCAAAGAGGTGAGCCGAGGGCCCCTTAATGTACACAGAGAAAGAGAAGGGCCCCTTTTATTTTTCTCTGTCGTGACTATAGACGCCGGGGCAGGCTGAATAACCCTTTTTATGGAAGGAAGGGCAAGTGGTGGAAACATCCCAGAGATGAAAAGAGGGTTCAGTGTCATTAGTCTGTGGCCACTTTCTTTTTTGTAACTGCTGGATGTGCAAATAGGTCGGAGTGAGAGAGGTTTCACGGGGGTTAGCAGAGGTTGAAAGCAGTGTGTCAAGTATGGGATCAGTCTATGAGCTGGTACGCTCAGCACTGACGCTATATTCCCGTCTGTCATCGGTTAAGCCGCCGTGAGGAAGCCTAAACCATGTCAGATGTGATTTGATGCGATCTACCTGCTGGAACAATGAGATTGACTTCGAGTGGTTCGTGTGAACCCGTCAGATCTGATTCTCTCCCTCTTTCTTTTCTCCCCGCTTCTCTCTCAGGACCTCATCGTGGACCAGACCATAGAGAAGGTTTCATTCTGCGCCCCCGATCGTAACTATGACAAGGCCTTCTCTTACATCTGCCGAGACGGCACCACCAGACGGTGGATGTGTCACTGCTTCATGGCTCTCAAAGACTCGGTGAGGGGATTCTTCTCTTTGCTGTAATTGTTCTTTCAGAAAAAATACAATCTGTTCCAAATTGAAAAATCGCTATCCACTGCAGCACTTACTAAAATTGAACCCTTTATGAATTCAACACAGTTAAACTACAAATAATTGATTTGCAATAAAAAAAATAACTACAGCCCCCATGACTTGCAGTGCGGCTACTTATGTAATCATAACTTGGTTTCGTACACAAACGTAATATTCATCAAAGCGCTCTTTTTTTATGACATACTACACGATTACTTATTTCCAAAATAGTGAATTACACTATATACAATTGAGTAAAGCTCTGTTTCAAGGCTATATATTTTTTTTAGAATTTACGTTATTACAGATGTCAATGGGCATTGAATGAGGTTGAATTTCACAGTATTTTTCTTGTGTAAGCTTCTACAGTGTGACGATTTTGTGAAGTTTCATACAGATTATGAAGTGTATCCTTTTAGGTTTTAGGCTAAATCTTTCCTTGGGAAACTGTGCTGGGCACTTTATACACCAAGCAATTTATCAGGTTATAAAATAGACAGATGACATATTCCATATTTTGTAAAGTTACAGTACAATTTACCACGGTACGGTTGTGCTTAGCTGTCTGCGTTAGCGGGGTTTCTAACCTCCAGCGTTTCCATCTGACTGACCTTGGGATGAGGAGTTTTTCTTTTAAAGACAACTGCAATAGAAACAATGCTGTCATGGTGCGTTGTGGTCTCAATCCCATGGCGGTTTCATCAGCTTAGACTGTGCGATAGATTATTCATGTGGACGGAAGAGAGCGCAGCGCAGACCTGCGGGATTAGGAGAGGGGATTAGACAGAAGCCTGTGGTGTTATCGGCCCATCTCTGTCTGTCTCTATTTCCACCACACTCTCCATATTTCTATCTGCTCATCTCAAACGGAGCGGTCTCTTTCCCATCGCGGTCACGGCCGTCTGTGAGGAGAGAAGGAGTGACGATAGGAGGGAGAAAGTAGGGGAAAGTGGGAATAAATATTTAAAAAAGGCAGGCAGCGTATTAGATGCATTCAGAGCCACTAGGGCATGAACTAATTTTGAGGTTTGACAACAGAAGAGATTTGAGGTTGATGATTGCACCCTAATCCGATCTCCTCTGTGACGGTTTTATTTTTTACGTGAATGTTTGAACTTAATTTGAAAAAAAAAAAAGAAAAGGTGTGTAGGTCAAGAGCAGTACGTGACCTTTAAACTCGTGTGTGGGCTTCTTCTGCTCCACCAGGGGGAGAGGCTGAGCCATGCAGTTGGCTGTGCCTTTGCCGCCTGCCTGGAGAGGAAGCAGCGGCGGGAGAAGGAGTGCGGCGTGACGGCGTCCTTTGACGCCAGTCGCACCTCGTTCGTGCGCGAGGGCTCCTTCCGCTCCAACCCGTCCTGCCAGCAGAGCTGCAGCGGCGAGAGAGACGACAAGCTGCAGGACAAGAAGAAAGGTAGATTTCAAAGTGTGCGCACGTGCTCAGGTGTGTCTTTCAAGTACCGCTCATACATGTGGCATGTGTGAGTTTCCCCCTTTTGAAAAACTCAAAACAAGAAGTCACTTGAAAGCAGATCCTCCATAGATCATGTGCATGGGGAGTGATGGTGGGTTTGAACAGAAAGTGACCATGCACCCACTTCCTCCTCCAGAGCAACCTTCTGCCATCCCAGCCCTCCCACCCGGAGCGGCGTCCCCGCCCGAGGGAGCGGCGTCCCCCATGGAGCGTCCGGAGCCCGGCGGGCCTCACGCCATCCCCCGCCGCCACGCGCCCATCGAGCAGCTGGTGCGTCAAGGCTCGTTCCGCGGGTTCCCGGCCCTCAGCCAGAAGAACTCTCCCTTCAAGAGGCAGCTGTCGCTCCGCCTCAACGACCTGCCATCCACGCTGCAGCGCAAGACCGACTTCCAGGACAAGAACCCTGGTGAGTTGAGAAGTGCTTGAAGTTAGACTCGCAAATCCAGGTGGTGGTGGTGGTGACCTGCTGACCTTCTCCCCCCTTTTTTCGTAAACTAAAATCCCCAAATAGTTATCTTGTTTTTCAAAGAAGTCAAGGAACATTACTGCTGCCTGTGCACACAAACAGAAAGCACACATGTGGGACTCGGTGTTCCACTCACGTCATGGTTGTTTGCTGATTGAAGCATTATTACATTTTCCATTTGGCTTCAGTGTGGCATCAGTGACCTCCATCTGAGGACGTCTGAGCAAACATATTGCAGAACAAACCATCAGCACATGTCAAGATGCATTTTTATTCCTCCGCACCGTCAACACCCGTATCTGGAGGCTTTACATGTTTATGGGTTGGCCATACATCCGTACATACCATCCTCGTGAACGCAAGATCTCAGGAAGGCCTGCAGGGAATCTCTTCAGATTTGGCAGAAACATCGACTTAAGACACACACATGAACCGATCCGAATTTGGTGATCAAAGCTCAAAGTTACTGTGACCTCACGAAACACGTCGCTCCCCATAACTCAAGAATTCATAAAGTAATTTCTCACAAATGTCGAATGGGATCAAATTATGAAGCGATGACATTTCGCACAGATGAACTGCAGCTTGGCTCGTTGACTGAGGCATACAAACGCGAGGCGGTAATTCTAGTTATTCATGTTTTCCTGCAGACAATGTGTAATTCTTCACTTTAATCCCGACGCTTGTCTTCCATTGAATGCAGGCCAAGACAAAAAGCAGCCATGTGAAGTGCTGTTATTAATGCTTTTAGTGCCAGCGCTGATACCTGGGTCTGTGTGGCTCTGAAAGCTCTTTTTTTTTTTACTACTAAGAACAAATAATACCAACTGACTTACCCCTCAGAGGTACGCACATACATGGACACGCCCACACAGTGTGGTGCCACAGGATCAGACCGCTCAGTAGCGGGGTTGATTATAGTCATTAGGAGAGATGAGAGAGTTGACTGGAATACTAAACCACAACATTCAACTCCCACTCTCACTCATATCCACTCCTTTCATTTCCGTCTCCTCTATTATCCCATGATGGTTAAAGTATATATCCAGTAGTGGTGAATTTGATGCAGTTTGAATCCTATACACACACACACACACACACACACACACACACTGCCTCCCTGCTCCCTTGTGACTCTCTGAACAATGTGTGTATTGATTTGTGTGGTCAATCAGCTGTCCTGGTTAGCCTTCAGCGAGCCCTCTACCAGCCCTTAACCTGCAACTGCACTGAGAGAAACATACACACACCCACACATACACCCCCACACACACACACACACACACACACACACACACACACAAACACACACATGTGAGGTGCTTAGAGTGCTTCTGAACTCTGCCGGACATTGACATGAATGGGGAAAGAGGAAGATCACAGGGTCGGTCTTTGCAGAACAAAAACTCTGAGAAATCTTTAATGGGAGACCTAACACTCCAGCGCCCTCTGCACCCTGTAAAATAATTGAAGGCCTGTAGCCACACAATGCATACAGATGAGAGAGATATGCATGTATAGGATGAGTGGGCTTGTAAAGGTTTTGGGTTTTGACCCACAATGGGCAAATCTGTGGGAAACATGCATTAATTTGACTTCGCTTTAATCCCACTCCTCTTCACATCCAACCCTCTGCACGTGCGTGTTATAAAACGTAACCACAATGTCAAAAATGTCATCAAGTGTTTTGGGCGACTGTGCATGTAGAGCGTGGATGGAGGCAGCAAAAACAGGAAGGATGAGGGAGCGGAGGAGAGAAGGAGGGAGGAGAGGAAGAAACAAAATTCCTCTGTCTCTGAGGCCTTTCATTGTGAAGGGAGGGACCAGGGGACAAGGAACGGGGGATTTAGATATTATATCTATTTATATCTGCGGTCTGTGCAGGAAAGGTTAAAAAGCTGTTGTCCAAACCCAAAGTCAGACAGGAACATCATTCAGCCTAATCCCTCGCTGGTGGGATCAGTTACAGTTGGTTTAAAAACATAGATAAGCCGAGCCAAATTCACCTCTGTCTGAGTATGAACATTTTTAATAAGGTCTGGATGAGCACAATGCCACGTTTGTCTTGAGAATCTTGTGTTTTTTATGCTTTTTAGGTCACGTCTTCACCCCTTCGGTTTCTTTGATGCTAACTGGCGCTGTTAAACAAATGAATACAAATTGTTTTCTCGCTCTCTCTTTGTCTGTTTGTCCCTCTCCACAATCCTCTCCGTCCACCATCCCACCTCTTCTTCTCATCTCCATTGTCTTTCTCTCCTTTCCCACCTCGCCTCCCCGCTGTGTGTCCCTTTCTTGCTAGTACCAGATATGGATATGGGGTGTGAGGGAGACTGTGGTATCAACGCCCTGTGTAGCCAGATCAACACCTCCTTCACCCATCCATCAGAGGAGCTCTTCTCCAACCCTTCTTTGCCTGCAAATGGCCCCCCAACCTGCACTGTGCCCCCTGCCCTGCCTCCACCACCTGGACCAATGCAGGGTAAGAAAGATACAGAAAATATATAAAATAGAGCACACTCTGAATTGAACGAAGTGGTGGTCTAAGTCTTCAACTTTATCCCTCTAGGCACTTCTTCCTGGGGGCAGCCGGAGCCTCCACTCCACTCTCCTCCTCCCATTTCCGTGGCGATGCAGATGCAGATGCAGATGCAGATGCAGTGTGGACACAGGCGCACACCCTCCGAGGCCGAGAGATGGCTGGAGGAGGTCTCCAAGGCTGTCAAGGCTCAACAGACCCCTCCCCCAGGCCCCGCCATCCCCATCATACCAGGACCACCCTCCGTGTCGAGTCAGCAGATGTCCAGTCAGGCAGTCATATCAGCTGCCCCGGTGTCCACTGTCCCTTTGCCCCTTGGCACCATGTCCAAACCTCTCCTGTCGGGCCCCTGTGCTCTCTCAAGTCAGGCGCCGATGCCCCTCCCACCCATGTCAATATCATCAGTTCCTCTAATACCAGGCCCCCCGGTGTCAGGGCCCCCTATGTCTCTACCTTCCATGTCCATTCCCACGATGTCCGGTCCGTGCATGTCTGGGGTCTCCATGATGCAGGCCTCCCTCCCCGGGCCCCCAGGCTCCCTTCCGAGCTCCATGCAACCCTTCCCCTTGGCTTTTGATACCACCCCAGCTCCTGTGGGAATGTTCGCCAGCCAGCCTGTTCAACCGGCATTCGTGCACATGCAGACCTACATGCCGGGCCTGGCCAGCAGTATGACATATCCCAACGCCAGCGTACCTGTGGTCGGCATCACACCGTCGCAAATGGTGGCTAACGTCTTCTGCACCGCCACGGGCTCATCTGGTGCAGGTGGAGCCATGAGCTCGGTCGTAGGAGGACCCAAAGTGGGGCAGCACCATTCTTACCCAGGAGTACCCAGTGCAGTCGGGCACCCTGGAGGGTTTTCCACACCGCCATTCTCTCCCACTCCGCCGTTATCAATAGCCCTGAATGGCCTCCCACCGCACGGCAGCTCCGCGATGGCCCTCCAGAATGGGACCAGCAACAGTGGCGCGAACTGCGGCAGCAGTAGCAGCTGGCCGCCGGAGGGCAGCCAGCTAACGGCTCCGGCAGCTTGCGTTTCCCAAGACGATGATCGCTTTGAGGCCAAGTGGGCGGCACTGGAGGCCAAACCAGCGCCTCAGCAGCCTGGGAATAAGGCACCAGCTGCAGCAGCCAACCCGTTTTCCAACAATCTTCAAAAGACTTTTGAGATTGAGCTTTAAGCCAGAGTTGGCCTCCCAAAGCTGTAGCTCTAGCCCTGGAGTTGAAACCTGAGAAAGGTGGGCCTATATGCAGGTCCTTAAAGTTAGCCTCGCATCTGACCTGTGGCAGCCGAGCAACTTGCTACAAGCTCTCATAGGAGTCGATGTTAAAATAATCTTAATTGCTTCCTTTACACTCCTATGAGAGCTTTGGAGGAAGTTGGCGGATTGCTGGGCTGCCATTGGAGGATCAGGTCTCTAGCTCACTAGACTTGATGGAATGAATTCCTTCGACTCCACCCGCTTCCCACCTCTCTCCCCTGCTTTCATTTCTCCACTCTGGCTTAACTTTACTTGCTGCAAGTCCCTGGATGTACTGTATGTGACCCCCTGAGGACATTATGGAGGGAGGGTGTGGGGGGTGCACAACTCAGTGGTTTCTTTCTTTAAAAAGGGACTCCACTCAGATGCATTCCAAACCCATGAGATGTTTTTTGTTTTTTTCCTGGTGGAGAATTTAGCGGATACGATGACATCACAAGACGCGCAGAGAAGCAGAGAAGCGATTGACTGACGATCAGACGGCTGCTGATCTTAGCCAAGCACAGCAAAAAGTTTGGATACCCGAAAGGACTAGCCAATGACGTAAGACCCGATTCTACCAACCCAAAAGGATTTACTGACTAATAGTAGAGATTTATGGCCAAATTATTTTATTTATTGTACTTAATTTTTTTTTTTTTTTTAACAAGTTCTATATACTTAAAAATCTAAATTTTAAAGCAGTGTTTCAGGACCGTGTTGTTTTTCATCCCCTTGTATTTATTTTAGTTGAACCGTAAAGATGAGGGAAACTACAGGTAGCATTGTGGGAAACTGAGTTACGTAACAGGAACCAAAAAAATCCCGGGCGGATGAGAACAGCAGTGTGTAGTTCGACATGTGAGACAGTAAGTGTATATAGCGGCATGTTTCTTCCACCTGTTAGCCCTCACATCTATACGCTCCACTGCTGGTGAGGCCAGATGAGTCAACATGGCTTCATTTTGGCTCTGCAGCCCATTTCTGTTGCTAAAACCTCCCCTCAGAGGTTACTGGGACATGAGAAATCCCTTCAGGACACAGACACTCTGGGCAATGCAGCACAACGGGGTCCCTCGGACTCCATCTTCTCCAGACCGACCCAAGGAACTCTAACAACTCAGTGGAAACACGATACAACACTGTGGAACTAGCTGGAAAAAAAAAACGATGCACTACATTCCGACTTTCATAATCTCTTAATGTGTTAAAACACAGGGTATAGTCTCATCACGTACAGTATGATTGTGTATTCACCCCTATTGTACTACCGTAGTAGTACTGCACTCATTACAGATGAAGGGATTGATGATTTGAGGTAAAAAGAGAAGAGGAACATGAGCAGACTTAAACCGAGGCGTGGCAAATGACAGAGCTGTGAGAGATAAAGGGTATATTTTGGATGCAGAATTATTAAGGATATTTGATAGACTGACAAATGGTAAGAGAAAACAGAGTAGCAGAAGAATAGACTGCCAGAGGGAAGCTAAATGAGGGATAACCTGTATGTGAGAGACTGAAGGAGAGAATGGAGTCATACCTTTAAAAAGAAAAAAATGAGATGGAGGAAGTTTGAAGAAAGTAAAATGAGTTACGATATGGAAAAAGAGAAAAGAGTAAGGGAGTGTGTGAAAATATTGAGAACAAAGACACATTCATTGCGTAGCCCACAACCGGAGCACTGTCTGCTGTTTTTTTAACATCTTTTTTTGTCTCGGAAGCAAAGCCACGTCCATTTCAGCATCATGTTCCTCAGCTCCTGAAACCTCACAATCAACACTTTTGATCCTCATTTTTAAAAAAAAAAGATGTTGCTTATTATATAATTGCAGTCCTCATACGTATGTGCGACTCCCTATGTAGTCAAAACTTCAATAATACCAACAAAGCTTTCTGTGTTTTAACTTTGAGTTGTAAAAGAAAATGCAGCATTACCAAGCAGGAACGTTCTCTATATGAAGGGCTTTTCTACGTGACGTGTAGCGAACAGGCGTATGTTATATAAAAACTGTAATCTGACCAGAGATGCTGCTGGTATACGTTGCCTGGGAATTGAATTGTATGGATATGGACTGCCCCTTATTAGGTTTCCTGCTCATTAACTCCCCACAGTTTAATTAGGTCTCTTCCTGTGGCAGCGATCCAGTCTGATAGGCTGCCTTCTCAGAGAACATGAAATGTATGTGCCACCGGCCTAATTTATACCATCTCGGGTCCCCCCCAGGGTTTTTGTCCTTTGTTTTTGGACGAATCAATATTTCTTCCCCACCAAAAACAAATCCGAATGTCTCTCTCTGCCCTCCCCTCTCTACGAGACCAGACTGGTTCACTCATAAAATCAATGCTTTTCTTTCTTTGAAAATATATTTTAGCCCTCGAGTCTTGTTTGCTGGCCCTCCAAATTATAAATGTAGGTTAATTGTGTTCCGCGTTAAAGCAAACTAAATGACCTCATAAACTTGATTGTAAACCATAGTTTAGTGATGGTAACAAAGCAAACCAGTGGGATTTATTTTTAATCTTTATTTACAGAATTTTTGTATTTAAACCTACATATTTGTATTGTAATTACATTGTACAAAAGATAAATAAAGTAATATAATATTACTCCTGTTCATGTTTTGTAGGTGGTGGCTTTTTAGCTTTTCACAAACTGCTGTAGTTATTTTTCTTTCCATCATTCCTTGTTTGACCTTTTCATCCTCTCAATCCATCTCTCTATCCCTTACGCTTCAAGTTCTGTTTATTTCTGCTTCCTGGGATCTCAACTGCTGACTCATCTTACTTTTCATTTTTGTTTCCATCCAGTTTTGAAGTGAATTTAGGACAAACTTGTAAAACATGTCAAAAGCTAAAAGACGAGAAGTGAAGCATATGTTCATTTCAGTAAACTGGAGAGAAGCAGGTCGAACTGCTTTCTGTATTTAAATCGCAGTGGAAGGCTTTAATAGCTGATCGGTATAAAGCAATAGAATTGCAAAGCGGGAGAAGCTAATTTGGGAACCCCTGGTTCCAAAAATACATGTCTAATTATTTTTTTCCCCTGCACTTCGACTGCTTGGATGAACAGGAAACCATCAGTACAAAAGACTCCATCCAGAAATGGGAATACAGATAGGAAAAATAGTGAATCAATCGTGTTTCAATCCGTCACCGTGTCTTTGTTTTTTGTCTTTGGATGTACTTTTGGTAAACGGCCACAATGTAGCAATAACACATTTAAAGGAATAGTTCATGTAATGATCTCCCATTGCATAGTTACGCGAGATGATTGATACCAGAAAGAGGTAACGATCTTCTCACCTCTCCCCTCGGAAAGAAAAGAACATAAAATCTCCGGAAACTATTCCTTGAAATGTGTTATTGCTCTTTAGTGTCAGCTGCATTGTGGCCGTTTCCCCCAAATCACATACAAAGACAAAAAAACAAAGACGTGGTGACCGATTGAAACAGTTTAGTTTCCTCATTCCTCTCTTTTGGTCTGTACCTTATTGTCTCTCTCCTCTCACAGTTACCCCCCCCCACCCCCCCTCTCACCCCTCCCCCTCCCCCCACAACCCTCCAGCTCCTGGATGCAACTGTCTAACCAGCGCTGTCTTCCAGTCGGCCGGCTGATCGGTGCTGCTGCTGCAGCTCAGGTCACTAATGGAACGAGACAAGGCCTCTTTTCTTCTTGAGGGCTGTGAGAAACAGGGCGGCTGCACACACACACACACACGCACACACACACACACACACACAGAGACACACGCACACACACTGAGCTCTTGAGCGGCGGTAGCAGTAACTCTCACTCGGCCATTGTCCTCTGATCTGAGGACAGAGTCGATGAGTGTGTGGTTGCCGAGGAGTCAAAGAGGGAAGATCAGCAGAGCTTTATAACTGCTGTAAAAACTCTGGTGGGCGGCCGCTCGTTTCCTTTAATTCATTCATCGTGCACCGTGCTGCTTATATGAAAGTTAAATCAAGGTCAAGTGTTGATGAGGCCAGATTAGATGATTTAATGTTATTTGATCAGGTCTGTCTTTTGTTGTTTTTTAACACGTTTTTTTTTTCTTTCTTGCCATTGAATGAAAATCGTAAGTCACAAAACGCAGCGTAGTTGTCAACTCTTTAGTTAATTTCCTTGTAACAGTTTAGACATTTCTTGTTGCTTTCACACGCAATTCAAATATATAAAAAATATATACCATTGATCAACCTGTTTAATTCCAAGACGCGTTCATCAACAGCCACTTAACAAAAAGTTAAAGTCAACTGTCACGGCCCTTCAAACACATACAGTATGTTTCATAGGTTTCCATAATGTGGTATCGTCATGAAAATAATTGGTAACAGATTAATCTTTACAGTACATTTGATTAGTAACATCCTCAATAGTGTGGCTAGCTTCCAGTTAAAAAATGAACTCTTCTTCAGATTATCTACAGATAATTATACTTGTAACGTACCATCTAAACACTACTGACTATATAAAACATAGTTTTACTACGTAGTTAAACTATAGTTAAAAACTAAATTGATCTTTAACTTATAGTTATATTCCCATAATACCTAATAACTGCCATCCCTCCACCCTTTACAACCACAGTGCCTCCCCTTAGCTGTGCACGGAAACTTAGTTGCAGCAGCCTACATAGGAGATGGAGATGCTTGGTTGCCATGGCTACACAGTGAAAGGCTAATTTATAACTGGTGAAAAGTGCCATAGTCTGCATAAACTGCCTCCTATATGTAAAAACTAAAGTGCCAGAAGAAATGATAGAAGCTGAAAATGCAATATCATCTTAATGGATTCTCAAGGCAGTTAGGTCAAACGTGTGTGTGTGTGTGTGCTTGTGTGTGTGTGTGTGTGTGTGTGTGTGTGTGTGTGTGTGTGTGTGTTGGTGTGTTGGAGGACGTCCCCTGTTCTTTATTTGGGGTTAAAAGGTATCATTTCTGCACATATAGCAGCCAGATGCTCAAATTTGATGTATGTGTGTGTGTGTGTGTTATGATCACTCAGAACAGATTACTTCAAGCTAATAATCAAACCAGAGGGTGTGTTGCGTTATTGCAACTAATACTAGAGGAGAGGCAGATATCTTTAAGCGTGTGGATGGAAAACATCTCTGTGGGCTGTGTTGTCTCACTTCCAATTAGTGCTCTCTCTCTATCTCTCTTTCTCCCTTCACTACTTTTAGTGTGTGAACATGAAGGTTGTTGCCACTTTCAACTCTTTGCGTCACTGTGTATATATATATATATGTATGTAATTAAATAGAAATGGAAAGGAAGGATGTGCCTGTGTGTGTGTGTGTGTGTGTGTGTGTGTGTGTGTGTGTGTGTGTGTGTGTGTCCATGCAGTATGAATGTGTGTGTGTGCACGTCGGTCTGTCTGATGGCAACGTCTGATAGCAGTATAAGCGTAGACTCGGTAATGGTGTTTGTGTAATGGGCCAAGCCCAGATTGTCAGATCAGCACTGGATAATGCATCAATGCTACAAAGACACACACACACACACACACACACACACATCCTTCTATAGCTACTTCATTACACAAACGTACAAACACACACATGCACACACTGCATTGTATATAAAAGCTTTTACCTGAGGTCCGATATATGACATTTCCTACATTTCAAGTGACATATCAGAAATAATTTTAAAGAAGTCTTGTACTCCAGCACTGTTTCTCAATCTGACACACACACACACACACACACACACACACACACACACACACACACACACACACACTGGTCTAATGCTGCTAATTGCAATGAATACAGTGTTGGCAATGTGACCTTGCAGGTCTTGAAGCTTGGAGGAAGTAATTACATTGATTAATTGCATGTGTTTGCTATTGATCAGTGCAGCAGCTTGCCTATCGTTTCGCACACAGCTGGTTCCAACAGCAGTGACAGGAGCAATGAAGTAAACCTTAAGGACGACGCTGGAACGAAATGCTCCCTTTTAATGCTTGTGTATAGAGCAAACATGAAGAGGTTGCATGTAGTGTGCGTGTGTGTGTGTGTGTGTGTGTGTGTGTGTGTGTGTGTGTGTGTGTGTGTAGAAAAATATGCACACGTCAAGACATACTGACTTTGGCCCTCAGGGTTTGACGCAACCTCAAATGCCAGGGCAAGGGCGTACACACACACACACACACACACACACACACACACACACACACACACACACTCAGTTCTCCACACAAACAGAATCCCAACAACTGTGCCCGACTCTGGCATTTGTGCCACTGCTGTGTGTTATGACATCGTAGAGTCCCATCAGAGTTGTGGGCAGAAACGAATGCAGAGTTAATTAGGATTATTTTTCCGCGGTGGACACACGACTTAAACGCTATTGACGTGACTATGCAACAATCAGAGCTTGTGATGTCGTATTAAACGTGAAGAAAGACCACTTATGCTGACTTTCAACACCTCGCTGTGGTTTTGTTGTCATGGTTTTGTTGCCTAAACCTAACTGTAATTAATTAATTGTAATTGTAATTAATTATACACCAAACCAATATATTGCATTTTGTGACTATTTCACAAACTGCCCTGAGACTGTGTTGGATGGTCATTTTTAGGTTTAAAGGTAAAGAAAAAACCCCAACAAAAAACATCTTGTTTCAAAATACCAGATGGTTGGTGGAGGTGCGGTGTGGTTAAGGATTGGGAAACAACCAAGACTTCCATCTTCGCCCAGAACTGCAGTCCACACCCTCACAGCGAAGTGTCAGCTTCCACCACCCCCTGCCAGCAGCTGTCACTCATCAGCGCCGGGTGTCAGCGAGGACCCGGGCCTGGTCTGCAGGCCTAACGGGCCCGAAGGGGGACGGAGATGACAGGTCTTGAAAAAAAAACAAAGTCAAGTCTTTGTTTAAAATGACGTCTCTAATGCCATTACTCTGATTAAATAATAATGCAACTGTCATTGCCTATGTAATCATATAAAGCTCCCTTAAGTACGTGATGGTGATGATGCATTATGAGTTGTGACATCATCACTGCAAACAAAACACATGTATAGTATGTGATCATATACAGACACAGTCACCTCTGCTGGCTTTACATGCGGCTCACGTAAGCCCCCCCCCCGTGGATTACAACAGTTTAATACATTTCTCTGCACCATCTTTGTCGTATCAGCTCTGCTTATGAAGAGCGGTTTCTTGAAACATGAATAAGTTAGTTGCAGAGAGGATGCAAATTTTCTGAGTTGCAAATAGGACAGCTTTATAGTAAGATCCCCTGCTGGGACTCACCCAGGACAGTTAACAGTAGGTGGTCTGATGTATAATTTACTATGGCGCAGCTACAGTATTTCTGCTCATCTAGCGCCCCCCTGTGTAGAAACATGGCATCACAACATGGACCATACACCATATTTCATGTAATACAGAAGGACTACCACAGGATTTGCTCAAACCAAGACTCTTAAATTCTTTTGAGGTCATTGTTTCACTGCGCATGTCTGAGGACTTGCAGTGGCACCAGTAACCTTTAAAGATCACTAAATGGCTCTTATGCAAAATTGACTTAAGGCATAACATTGCGTGACAAACACTGTTTCACACGGATGGACACTGTCTCAGAATCGGGGGAAATCACATGATTTATTTTTATTTATTTATTTTTTACAAGAGTTTTGCATCAACATCTATATATCTATCTATTTTATATATATATAAATATCATAAACATGACAAGTGAGATGAACAGAGTGAAAACTTTATCTTATATACATATATATATATATATACGTATATATATATATATATATATATATATATATACGTATATATATATACGTATATGTTTACTATATATATATATATGTATAAGATAAAGTTTTCACTCTGTTCATCTCATGTTGTCATGTTTATGATATATATATATATATATATTTCTATTTCTATATATATATATATATTTGTTTCGTAAGCCAAGCAGACAGACCGACCAGCACTGTCATGAAAGCTTATCATTAATCATTAATGTTGCGCCTGACAAACTGAACTGTAATGCAGTCTACTGAGTCCATTCACGTTGACTTTACTCAAGACCGTACCAGAAAAAAACTCGGCACCCTCTAGTGGACTGAAAAGGCAATTGTTAATAAAAAGGTTAAATTTGTATTTGCCACGATATGACATTTTATTTATTTTATTGTCAAAGGAAATATCACGGTTTCATAGTATTTACAATTATTTACCAGAATATTTCTAACAGGCCTATAGCTAATAATCATGATTTATTATATCCTTTTACTTTTGCTAAAGTCATCTTTAGAGGTAATTTGCATAAAAACACACAATTCAAACGATTAAGGAAATAAAAGATTTTATTTTTATTGATAAAACTATCTTGGCATTAGTAGTTTTAATGACGCATTATATAATCTGCTCTGGGAGTTTAACAGGTAATAATTCCCTCTCTGATATTTATTATATTTTGTTGTTAAAACATCTCCTTCAAACAACTGTATTGATTCAAGTTTCAAGATTACATTTGAACACATCATGACAACGATATAATTTACCTTCGTCTAATACCGAATGGAGCTTGAACGCACCACAATGTAACTAAAAGGAACCTCCAGGCGTTAGCTATTGTTGCTAACGTTAACTAGCTCTCCTCCCGCCGTTATCTACACGGATGTCGTATTATCAGCGATCGGCGGATAGAAAAACATTGAGGCCGATTCTTCATTTCACATATTTTTTACTGAATCTATGCCGCTAGCGACCGACTTCCACGATGTTTAAACTGTGTAATTCATCCTTCTGCTCATTTTCTAAATCCAAAATTCTCTTTCACAGCTTATTTAAGGCACTTTTTTCTCTGCGGACACAAACCGGCAAGATTAGTTTGTTTGACGGTTAATCCTGATTAATCCTATTTGCAATATTAATACTTAACATAATAAAAGTTTGATACTAGGCGTTCGTTTTGCGACACAATTTCCACCAGCAAAATATCGCAATGCTATGCTGTATCGATTTTCCACACACTCAGAGGCCAGACTGACTAGTTAGATAGATAGATAGATAGATAGATAGATAGATAGATAGATAAATACTTTATTAATCTCGCAAGGGGACATTTTTTCGGTACAGCAGCATTTTTACATAAGAAAAGAACAATATATACAAAATAGAATAGAATAATAAAAAAAAAAATAATAAAAATGCACAATTTATACAACAAATAGAATAGAATAATAATATTAAATTAATATCAAATTACTACCTGCTGTTACACCTCTTGAGAACAGACTTGAACTGAAGTCTCCTCACATTAAGTCACTTAAAAGCCACCTGGATGGTGTAAGTGCTGCACCCGCGGCTGGTGCTACTGCGGACAAATCTCCACACACACATTTACAACTCTCTACTTGCATTTGTTCTATCTTCATTCAAAGAGTGCGGTCTTTCAATTTGAGAGCGTGACTCTTTGATTTCACGTCTTTCACTCAAAACCCCGTCCGCCCCCTGCTTGCCCATGGATGTCTGATCCAACCCAGATATGTTACTGCTCGCACAGATTTCCTGCTTCGGCCCCTTCTCCTCACACGCTGCTTCTGTGTGCTCGTAGAAAAACATCTGTTCTCGGATTCATCCTCTTTCTCTTGGATTCTTTTGTGCAAAACCCTGTCAAAATTCCCAAACCAATAGAATTACAGGTGAAGACATTAAAATGAAATGGCCGCTGCCGCCATTGCGGATTGCGTTCAGTTTAGTTCTTTGAGCATCCCAGATGGGCGCTTACTTTTTAACCTGGCAGTCCAAGGCTTTATTATGTACTTCACTTGCTTTCTTTACGACTTTGGAATAAAATTTGTGTCTGCACCACGATGCAGCTTCTGCTAAAAAAATCATAGTATTGTATGTCATGAAAATGTGAAAATACCTCAGCATGGTATGCCATAAAAATGATACGTCTTGTAAAAAGTCACAAAAAAGTCATGATAAAAGTCATAAAATATGTCAACATATAGTATGTCGTAAAGAAGTAATGAAAACAGTAATAATATAGTATGCCATGAAAATATAAAAAATGTCATGGTATAGTATGCTATGAAAATGTGATAGTATATTACAGCCTTCCTGTGTGACCTGCAATCATATACTGGCTCCTTAAACTGGCTCACTAGTCATTAAACGTTCCACCGGCCTCTTGTAGTAATAGACACAGATTTATCCGAATGTGATGCCAGTTCTTGGGTCGTCCTTCTCTTTTCTCCCCAGACGAGCGCAGAGCCGAACTGAGGATGTTAGAGTGCCTTCATCTTCATCACAGTCCTTTTGCCTGGTTCCACACTGTATTTGAACTCTTCATTTTGGGTGGTAGATCCCCAAAATTCACTGTATCATCCGAGGATCGAACCGACAATCTCAGGTCTCCGGACACCTGATCGGACTCTCCCACATGTGGAATTGATGCACATTGACTTCTTCACTTTGGGGGCTGGAGTTTAGAAGTCACGAAAACCTCCAGTGTTCCCAGCGGTCCACTAACTGGCTCCGTACCACACACACGAAACCTCTGGAAAAACCAAACGCAACCTTTCAGCGTGACAGAGTTCTTCTGCACATTGCAGATTTAAAAAAAACAAAATAAAGAAATCAATCTGCATGAAAGAGCTCTTCCAGTATTGCTCATAGCGTTTCAACGCTTTCGTGGGAACACAGCTGGGTTTTGATCCTCTCACCTCGGGATGTCAAGAATCTGACTTTTCAACCGGTTATCTTGACGGGCTGTCTCCGATGCGTCCGATATGATATGATATATTTGTTCCAAGGTTTCCTGTTCACACTACGGAGGAGAAGAAGAATCGGCCCTTTGGCCCTTCATGCTGTTGTTGTTGGAGCCTCCAGACTGTGGAAAGCTCTACTTATCAGACTGTTGTTGGCATTTTATTCTATTGCTGTTTTAGCTTTTATCTGCTCTGTAACCTTGTTAAGAAAAGTGCTATGTAAATAAAGTTCATTATTATTATTGCTGCAAACTGTGTTGCCCAATGACATCAGGACATCTTTCCTAACTCCTCTGTTCTGACTGCAACGTGACCAAATATAATAATATATGATAAAACACATTTTTCTGTGTCTTGTTGGTGCTAAATTTAGCATTTAAAGCTACTCAGCATAATTGCTGAAATTGATGTAGTGGCGTGATTCTCAGTTCTTCTATATTATGTCGAATACACTACTTTGATATTCTATTGTCCCGATTTTAGTATCATTCCTACACAATTGTATGAAGCTCCAAAAAATACAAACATCTAATAGATTTGTATTACTTTTATTAAATCACAACAGGAATGTTATAGCATGGTGCTGTAGTGGCTAGCATTGGATAAGTGGTTCGGATAATGGAAGAAATGGAGATTCAATTAAAGAAAATGTTGTCTTTTGTATTATGGTGATATAAATATTTATACATTCATGTGACACAACTTCACTTTACTTTACTTGATTTGATAGCCCAGTTTGTCCTGAAAAAAAAGAGAGATGTAAATAGTGTTGAGGTTATAAATGCATTATTACTTAAGGAAACCAAAAATAGGGAAAAATGGTATGGAGTCAGTCTGAGATGTAAATAAAAATATGGAAGGTGGAATACTGTTCTTATCCTATTAAATATTTTAATTATAAATTAAATTACATATAAGTTGTAGCATATTACATTGATAAGTATGGAAATGAAAATAACTTAAAAACTAACAAAAATGTAAAAAACCTGTTTAAAATTCTTAAAACGTGAGAACAGTATCTGTACAAGAGGAGCTTCCGGTCTCTGGTTTAAACATCGGAAAAGGAGAAACAGTTTTACAATCTTGAGCTCCGTAGGGTTTAAAGGAGTTAACCTCGGTCGTGACAGAAACAATCCCATAATATGCTTGTTTCTGCCTCACAGATCCCGGGCTTCGCTCAGAGGCCTGTAGAGAAAACTGGTGGTTTTGTCATCACTGCCTGAACAGTGTCTGGTTCAAACTATAACGCTTCATGATGGATTTTTCCAGTTTGGGGACCACATAGAGTAACATCAGCGGAGACACACGGGGAAATGTAATTCATGACTCGCAGCACCAGAGTGAAAACCTTCAACTGAACTTCAGGCTTTCTCTCTACAAGTGCAGGTTCACATTAAATCCCTTTTACAGCGTGGTAACTTTAAAGTGTGGCTGCTCCGCAGTGCAGGAAGGAGCACTGAGTGTCTATGTGCCGCAGTAGGAAATATAAAGAACACCAAGATCTACAGCCGCTCATCACCTCAAAGCCAACCCCCAATAAAGTGACTTAATTTTCTATACGTCATCACCTCTGAATGTTATGTCGATACAATAAAAGGTTATTTAGTTTGATTTGTGCTATATAATTCAAAATAGCATCAGCAGTGTATATACAGAGACTCCTGCCTGTTGTCTCCACATTGACATTCTGTGTATGAGTCTGCGAGGCTTAAGTCTATTTAGACTCGCGTAATTGGTTTGTGGAGGAAATGAGCACCGCTTCATGGATATTAGTCAGCTCTCCATTACAGCGCTGGACATCAGGGACCATGAACTGCAGATAACCTTGAACCAGACGTGGTAGGGGGAGAGGGAAGGGGAGAGGGAGGGAGAGAGAGAGAGAGAGAGAGAGAGAGAGAGAGAGAGAGAGAGAGACACCTGTAGGTGACAGCCACCTGCTACACTGGAAATAGCTGCCTCCCTGGTGGTTCTCTGGGTAAACCAGCTGGAGGCCAATCTCATGTCTTCTGGGGGAGAAAAATACAAAGAGAAACAACAAAAGAAAGATAAAACAATACACAGGTGTAAGGCAAAGGTTTCTTTCTTACTAAAAAAAGAAGTACTTACTTTCTTTCTATTAAAATACACTTGGTTTAATGTAGTTATTGTTTGTTTACCATATTGTTTTGGTACATTTTAATATTGTTCTATTTTTAAATGATGTCTCATGTTATTGCACTGTGTTCTTTGTTTTTGTTTATTGTTGTGCACCTTTCACCGAGTCAAGTTCCTTGCACGTGTAACGTACTAATAAACAGTTCTGAGTCTGATTCTGAAGATGCAGCCGGAGGAACTGCGTCACTCACTTTAAAGGGGCCAAGAAATTAGGGAGGAGAATGACTTCATGGATTGGAGATTATCAATAAATAAACACAAGGTTGAAGTGATTATTTAAAAAAAATGAAAGATCAAATACTCAGGGAAGTAAACAAGTTGATTGTTAAAAGACAAACGCTCACACACCACCAGCTCATCTGTGTTCGACACGTTGAGGTTCACACTGAAGCGGCTCAGAGGGGCCTCTGTATAGAAAACATATACGTTATACACCGAATACAATTAGGATTAAACGTTTTAATCCCATATTATATATATATATTTACTGCTAATGCAAATGGTAATAAGAGGGAGCTGCTAAACCACGTTGATCCACTCGTTACCGATATTAAGCTTTTTATATAAAAATACAAACATCTTCTCTCAGTGGGTTTTATGATGGATATTGGGAAAATATAATCAAACAAAAACAACTTATTACAGTACTGTATCACCAAATTATGCATAGAATTAGCGAAATAACTCCCTGACTTTAATAACTTTAAAGCAAAAGAGGTACTATTGATGAGGATATATATATACATGTCAGAGAAGTGTCTTAATACAGCCTAAAAATATATATATATATATAAATATTTCTATTTCTATTACTGGAGCTGTGAACAGCAAGTCTGTGTTCTGCTGGATAAAAAACATTGATCTACAGAGTTCAGCCTCACCCTCAGATCGTTTTCACTTATTCAGCAGATTAATCATTATTTGATGGACAAGCATTCTTCTTTTTTATTGCTACATCATCTAGTTACTTTTGCAACAACGTGTAACCCATTTATGCCATTAGAGCACGATTATTATGAAGCGATTAGAGGGAGAGGAGGAGGAGGAGGAGGAGGAGGAGAGAAAGGCAGTAAGAGACGCAGAACATCTGTAGAGACACAAAGTCCTCCTTTGTTTTATTTATTTGAACAAGCCTGATTTAAGAAAGAAAAGAAAACAATTCCAGATATTTCTGGAAAAAACATCTCTAAAAATTTAAATTGATTATTTCTAGACAGAGATTAATTGCATTCATTCATCCAGTATGTTAAACAGAGAGACTCTTTCTTTGAGTGGACGTTTCCATAAACACTGCAAGGGATTTGAGCTCATTTTAAAAGAGTTAAAAACAACTCAACAGTCCAGTCTAGTGCAGGTGCATTCAATACATCAAGAGTGGCTTTTTTTACAATAACCTCATAGCAGGCTCACTCTACATCAGTACTTCCATACATCGGAATGTTTACAATGTATTGTGCTAAAGGTTTTCTCTTCCTATCCATTTCCCCGTGTTGTAGACACAACTGTAGGAGTTCGATGAGCGAGGCTGTAGATTACACCGCTCCGTAAATTAGGCACATTTAATCTCACTACTCCTCGCACATACTGTACGGAAGAATCCCCTAAAAAAAAGAAAAAAAAAAACTAATCTTATGAGCTATAAATATGGGAATCGAGAGATTCCCATGAAGGCACACTCTGCTGTGGTCTCGCTCTGTCTGGAGTAACACCGACACACACAAAGCTGTCCTTCTGTTTCCTCCCTCTGTCCGTAATGGTCACAGCCCAGAGAGGGAGGCGGTTTAGAGGAGGGTTGTGAGGAGGACAGAAACAAAGACAACATCACACATCTCTACTTTCCTGGGGGGGGGCTTTGCAGAGACGATGCTCGATGCTCTTTTTTTGAAACCGACTCTAAAACCTTCCCACGGCACCACCTTTTTATTTTCAGAAACACAAATAACTGAACGAGGAAGACGACAGTTGAGAGAACGAGCTCCGCTGTTAGGACGAGAATTGAGAGGAGGTGTACGTCGTAATTTTTCTAAAATTTCCAGTCGGTCAGAATCCCATTTGTCCAGTCAGAAGGGGATCTGTGTTGAGTTTTAGAACCGCTGCAGAGTCAGTTGGTGAAGGAAGGCAGGTGAGATGGGGAAGCTGATCCTAAGTCAGCACTGATAAAACCAGACCGGGTACCCGGGTGGGGTCCTTTTTTAAAAGCTTCAGAACAGCCCGATCCATCCTCGTCTTTCTCCCGGAGCAGCGGCGCCCGGGGTTCACAGCGTTTTTGTGGATCATCTCCCGGTTTTTTAAGACGCTCACAGATTGTCCGTGCGGGTGTGGCAGCCGTCACACACTCGGACCGGGTGGTCCCAGCCCCGGGAGGGCACGGGCTTGACGTGGGTGGAGCACGGGCCGCACACGCCCTGTCCACAGGCCCTGCAGTGGTGCTTGGACATCGCCGGGGTGAAGGTTTTGGAGCACTGGTGGCACTGGGTGATGTCCTGGTCCCGCACCCAGTAGTCGGGCCGAGCCACGTCTTTCACAAAACCTGAGGAGAGCAGACGGAACGGTAAATATATAGAACTCAAAGATTTTCTTTTTTAATCAGTGCATAAATATCCAGATGTGAAGAGACAATTTTAGGATCCCAACCTTCATTAATGTTTATGGCGTGAATCTCTAAAGTGCTATTGAATAACTCACGATGGATGGATCATTTCCAGACCATTAGATGTTTATATGAGCCGTCAAGCCTTCACCTCAATTACCAGAACGTAGAGTCACATGAGGGGTTTGTTGCAAAGGTTGACTTTTTTTTTCCCTCTCCACTCTACAATGTTTCAAGTTCAACTAAACATCTGATTGGTCAAAAAGCCGTTTAACCCGGAGATGAAGTGCAACCAGCAGAGAGAGTGGTGGTGAAATGGCGCCGCACTCACAGAGAGGGTAGTCCACAGCGGTGGTGACCATGTCCAGCGTAGACTGGGCCACCTCCGTCACTCTGCGAGCTATCAGCCCGCGAGGCTCCACCTTACACACTAAAGAAAAGAGGTGTGCGTTAGAGAAAGACACAGATGTACACACGCAGCAGTAACACTATTTATACGTAAGCAGCTATCACAGACACAATCCGCATTTAATTACACAAAATCAGAGATTCATGGCTGTCTGTAAATTCATTTAAAAAGGAAATCTAAGTGTAGTTTTGAAATTACAACTGAAAGGAATAAGATGCTTGCAAATGAAATGCCTCTTCATCATCATTAACCCTGTTCTGCATTAAAACACACGATGTAAAAAGATCCGTCACTACTCCTGGCTTTACTAAAACGACGTCGACGTAGTTAAACCCAAACGGCCGGGGTGAGCTTCCTGAGGTGGGTGGAGGTGTGTTACCCTGGCTGTTGGTGTCCGCGGGGCCTCCCTGTTGGTAGCAGGCCTTACACACCCGGACGGGGCCGCTGCCCCAGCCTCGCTCGGGCACCGGCATCCTGTGGCTGGAGCACGGGTGGCAGAAACCCTCGCCGCACGATCGGCAGTGGTGCTTCCTCTCCGCCTCCTCGAACACCTTCTGACAGCCATGACAGGCCTGGGGGGCACAGGAGGGGGGGGGTGGGGGGGCATATGTGGAAAGATTATTATTGCAAGCATGAGTCAATCATTTGTTGAACAATGTCATAATCTCGCGTGTTTAAGAAGTGTGTTATTACTTTTCATTAAATTAGGCTGTATGTGCAGTAGAAAGGCGGAGTCATTTTTTAATTGGTGCTGGATGACAGAGAAACGGGGCGGTGGTATTCCCTCGTGCTCAAAGGGAAGAAAACCTTCAACACTCTCTGGTTCCACACGGTCGCCTCCGCCATCAGTTTATGAACGTGTGCGTGACTGGGTGAACGATAAAATGTACAACTGCAAGTTGAAATCTATTAAACCATTAAAATCTAGAACTGCATGCTAACATTCATAGCGCTGACATTAAAATTAGTCCTCGGTACATAAGACAGATGAGATAAGATTGAAAAAAGATAGATGTAATTAATTTCAACTCAACATTCTGCTTCAATCCAATTTTGTTGTTGTTGCATTTAGCCTTTCAAAAACAACATTTTCACTACGGTTAAAACCGGTTTACTCGCCCACGCGCACCTGTATTAAATGGCAGCAATCTAACAGCACCATAAATTACATTTATATAACCACAAAAAAAGAAATTCATATCTTTCCTGTTTTTTTTTTGGGTGACAACATATGACAACATTCAAAGCTACATTTAAAAACCTCAGTGGAAGCTTTGAATTTAAAATAAAGATGGCATTCTGTGCAGCCCTGATAAAGTCACTTTCTTTCATATCTGCCGTGTTCTTCCACTGGTTGTTTGGGTTTTGCAGCGCCGAGGAGACGTTGGGGTCATTTTCGAGACATCCGGCGCATTTATGTGCTGGTCGGAAATCAACAAAATATCCCTTTCAGCTGTTTTGACATTTAAAAAAGGAACGGTGTGTTCCCATGAGGCCTCGTGTACCACAACTTTAATCCTCGTGGTCTGAATTGTTCGTCTTCGTACTCACGGTGATCTCCGTGTTGGGTCTCCAGTAGGGCGGGGCCACCTGATCGGTGACCCAGGCGGCCACAGCTTTGGTGGGCCCCGTGCTGTACTCCGACACGGACTGGATCACGTAGTTCATCCCGTCCAGGACCCTCTGGGCGGCGTTCTGGTGGTTGGTCAGAAAGGTGTCCGACTGAAAGAAGAAAGAGGGATGACCGAAATGCCGACGGTTGAAGGAGAAAAAGGGGGCGCAGAGGTTTTATAGTCGACGAGAAGGGGAGCGAGGGACGACAGGTGGGTCATTGATCCTGAAGCTGCGATGAATGGTTGAAATGTGTCACTTGCAGGATCTCACCCTGTTGGGTGAAGCGGACTGCACAACAAACGCCACGCAAACATGTTGCATGAATGGCAAATTTAATGATCCAAATAAAATGTCAACTATTTTCAGTTTCTAAACTATCTGGTCTGGACTCGAGGAACATAGACGCCAGATAACTCTGAAGAATCTCATCCGCCAGATGCCCTAACGATGACCTCAGCGTTCGTTTTGTACTGAAACTATAAACCGGAGGTAGAAGAAGAAGAAGGAGGAGGAGGAGGAGGACTCACCCCTTCCCAGACATGTTTGACCTCAGATCGCACCACGCCGCTCTCAGGGTCCTGGTTCCCCACCCAGTACTGTCTGCTGCGGTAGATTACACCACAGCTAGCACACTCCAGCACATAGCTGAGAGGGAGGCGGGGAGACGACGTGCATGAGGATCGGATGAAAGGCAGTGAAAAGGTGTGTGTGTGTGTGTGTATTTACGTACCCTGACCAGGCATACTTGGCCAGTCCAAACCATGGGTTGTCACTGGAAGCGGACGTCTTGGGCAACACAATCACCTCCCTGCCTCCTTCGTAGCACCTCTGGGGACACGAGACACAACAACACAGATAAGAATATAGAAAATATACCGCACGGCTGAAACAACATCACATTTTGATCTGGGACCCAGTTCACCTAAACTATCTGGTGGCACTGGTGTCGGGAGTCTTACCTTACAGATGAGGACCTTGTTGTTGTACTGGTGGACATACTGGCACAGTCCATCCGCCATGTGGGGCACCCTGTCTCTCAGATGGTTCATTCCGTTCTTACAGCGAATGCTGGAGACGAGACAGAAAACCTTTCAGAGCAACGCGACAGACGTCAGAGTCAGTGATGCGGACGGGATTTTGTAGAAGTCTGACGGTCCATTAATCCAGGGCCGACCACTTTCAGAACCGGAGTTGGGATTTCTCCCACTCTGGGCTTTCCATCAGGAACGGGCACAGAGAGAAGGGGACTTCCATTTCTCCTTTCCAAAAAAGTATGGAAAAGACATCAAGTTTAATGCGTCCCACTGGGGAGACATCCAGAAGAACAACAACAGATTTCGGGTTTTAAGAGAATAAATTCCGAATCTGTTATTCAGCCAGAGGCAACAGAAAGATTTCTGTTTGTGTTGCTGTTTATGTTTCCATCTGGCAATAAAAGCCTTTAACGGCTGCGAGACGATATCGAAGAGGAAGGATTGTTTCCCGAGTCAAGTAAAAAAAGACGACATTTAGAAAAACATTTAGAAATTGGAGATCTGCACCAGACAGGATTTAGGACTTAATAAAAAAAAAATACATCCACTACGTCTCCACAGTGCAGTTCTAAAGACGGGAAGAAATGCCGTTGAACTGGAAACCGATCCTTTGCGTCCTTTCAGCAGATACGACGCGCAGATGTCGGATCCCGCTGAGGCCGAGGTTTGACCACGAGAAGCTGTGCATCCATAAAAGAGCAGAAAATACTTTCAGGTCTGACCCGTCTCCATGTCGCCATGGTAGCGGTGCAACGGTACGCAGCTGATCCATGATCAGTATGGATCCCCCACCCCTCTCCCCTGACCCCCCCCCCGGTTGTGAACCGCATGTGAACCACGGATTAATTACACAGTTTAACCGCCATAGTGTGAAATGAATATTGAAATCTGCAGGAGGAGAACTCGTTAACGGCAAACAGCAAACAGCAAACGTCAACAGAAGTTCTATTGAATTACACGATGATACGTTAAGGCTCTGTTCAGGGAAAACATTTGTTTTGGGCAAATGTTAATTATAATGTTCAAATGTGGTTTTGTAAAATATCGTTTTTTGGCAAGAAACTTTAATAAATACAGTTGTTTTCACAGCAATATAAAATAGATATTTGAGAGGGATTTATGACCTGTTTATAAGGTTTAAGCAGCTTATAGAACATATTTAAAGTTTTTATTTTTAAAATCAACAAAACTACAATATTTTATTTCCTAATCATTTTAATTGTGTGTTTTTAATGAAAATAACAACGACAGATGACTATTATAAAGTTACAGGATAACATTTAGAATTTTTGATGGTTTACGCTGACTCCATGCCAGTTGAAATGATTTTTCGGGGACGTTGTTATATTTTGGAGCCTTGTATACCAACAAAACCAAACAACAAAAAAAGATTGGTCAATACGGTTTTATAATTTGCGATATCATAATTTTCTCACCATTTTTTTCGTGCTGATCCGATCAGTGACTCAATGCACAGTGGCTACTTGTGGCTGAATAAGTGATGCTCGTCTTTGAGCAACGCGGTGGAGGCAAGGGAACCCTCATCTCTCATAAAGCATCCAGCATCGATGAACTCTGAGAGCTGCAGCCCAGAAATAAAACTAAAAGTGTGATAAAGCCCTCCCTGACATTCTTGAATATCCACATGATCCAGGAATTATTTTCATTCCAAAGAATATTAGATTTTTTTTTTTTTTTTGCTTTAGAAAGTACAGAAAAGGGATTTGTGAGCAAAAATCAGTATGCAGTGAAGAATGTAAAGGCTGAGAGGTGGAATGTGGCACAGGAGCAGAAGAGTGGCTGAATGAACTGATGATCTATTTGTCTTTTGACCGGCGCTTCAGTCAAAGTTTCCCCAGATTTTGGCCTCGGTAAAAAAAAAAAACTGGAGGACAAAAAAGAAATGTTTGTAACGACTTACTTGCAGCTGAGGCAGACGGCCGAGCAGGTGAAGTACTCGTCTGGGAAGAAGGAGTAGGGGGTCATCTTATCGTCTGACAGTTCCCCACAGAAACGCTCACTTAGGGCCTAAGGACGTACAAAATGAAAGGAAGGCGGAGATTGATGGGAGAGAGGAAATGTGCACACAGAACTAGACGAGAGACCACGAGACAAAACTGTCTTCATCTCTGTTCAAATCCTCTAAAATTAGACTTGTAGCGCTCCGCCGCTCACCTCCAGGGCGTGAAACACTATCCCGGGCTGGCGGGGGGAGCGCGTGTGAGTGTTCTTCACTTGCTGCCTGGCGGCCTCCAGCAGCCGGCTGTAGTCGGTGGGAGGCGTGATGGTCTGCGTGCCGACGTACTGCACCGAGCTGAAGGCCTCCGTCCCCAAGCCCAGATCGTGAAACCGCTTCTGGAGCAGCGTGTCCCCGTGGCCGGCCCCCTTAGAATCTACGACGGAGGGAGAGGCGAAGGCATTTCCGGTTGGACCGCGATGAACAACGGCACAAGATATCAGAACCCGGAAACATAGTCCTGCGTGGAAGAAGTGCGATGTGTTTACAGTATATTTCCCCTCCTCCCCCCTACCTTGACCAAGCAACTGGGTGTGCGTCGTTTCCTGGAAGACGATGACGGCCGGCCCGAGAGAAGAGAGCGGCACTTTCATACTACAGCGCTCGGAGAGGGCCCTGAGCTCCGGGGTGAAGTGCTTCAGGTAGGCCCCCGAGGCGTTGCTCAGGAACTGGAACATGTCGTTGTGGAGGCGCTCGGCCCGCGTACGGTAGACCACGATATCAGACACCGCCAAGATCTGGAAGGGAAGAGGAGCAGATGAATATAGAGCTAAGTGGCATCTCAACAGCACACACGGAGAAGTGGAATACACAACACGGAGTAGCTGGTAAGACCAGAAATACATCGATTCTTACACTGATTCTTCTCCCATCAAACTAAATTTACAGGGATGTACACTTAATGTGTGACTCCCGCTCTTGAAACCAGCTGTCCCCCGAAAACAAGCACCGCTCCCACCCTTGAGCAAAAACTCCCCTACGTTGTGTGACGTGACGATAAAACTATTCTAAATGCACTAATTTGCCTAAATGCATCCAGTGAATTCCAACAAACGACCCCTAAAAGTGACCTTTAGCAGCAGCCGCATCCTCTGGTTCTGATTGGCCGCGGCCCCCAACAGGCCCTCGGTATCCAGGGCGACCAGGCCGAGGGTGGGGTCGTACGCGGCCCACACTCCCACCGTGCAGGAGCTGGGGGACTTGGAGGTGTAGAACACGCTCTCGCCTCCGAACAGGATGTGGTTGAGGGTGTGGGACTTGCCGTCGCCGGTGTTGCCGAAGATGGAGAGGACCTTGACTTCCGCCGCGTCCCTGCAGCCGAGTCTGTCCACGAACTCGGACTCATCGCGGACCTGTGGAAGGGGGGAGGGGGGGGGGGGGCGAGAAGAAATGTGGAGAGACGATGGATCGATTGGGCTGTCTCAACGTGATGTAACCGGCTCCCCTCGCTGACTTCGTTGAATCGAGGGGAAAAGCGGATTGAATTTGTGGGAACAATTCAGTCCCGGGTAACAAGGAGCTCTAACACACACACACACACACACACACACACACACACACACACACACACACACACACACACACACACACACACACACACACATTTGAGGCCATTTCAATTTTTTTCTGTCTGGACTGGCTGTAAATAAAGGGTTTATTCATGCACAATGTCCTGCTGGGCCTTCAGCTCTCTGACACATAAAAGGCCCAATCTGGTTGTGCATGAATCCCAGACTATCTGAATAAGCATACACAACAAACCCTCATCATATGCTGCACTTTGTACTTCTGTAAACAACAAGAACACACAACAAGGTGCCTCCCTGTCAGCTGGGCCGTGTGACTCACCTGGGACTTCCCCCAATGAGCAAACCCCCATTCGCTGCTCCCTCCCTCGGCTGTTAACGTTCAGCCTTTTCCCCCATTTCCTTAATGCATCATGGGCCCTCATGCACGAAAACACAAGCGAGCTGCGCGCACTAACACGACGGTTGACAGTAAACACGTGTCAGTTTAAGCCTTCCTACGCTAATAAACCTTATTTATAAGCAGTACAACTGGCACTGGGTCGAAGGCCTTCCTCGGGATGTGTTGTTGTTCCTCTCTTCTTAGCTTAGCTCGGCTAACTTTTACCTGCAGGTTTTCTTGCTCATCCACCAGAAGGAAGCTCCGCCCACCGTCCGGACCCTCCTGCGCCTTCGTCGGACCCATCGAGATACTCTCCATTTCTTTCAGGAGTATTTCGGACATCGCCGGGTTTAATGACTTAAAACGGCACGATACGAAAGTTCAACATGACTCCCCCCCCCTCTCTCTCTCTCGCTTTCTCTCTCTCGCTCTCTCGCTCTCTCTCTCTCTCTTCTCTCCGTCCGTCGATCACAACAACAGCGCGTGTGCTGGCTGACGACGCAGCGCGGGGGAGGAGCCACGCGAGCGCGCAGGCGGGTGACGTCAGACGCATCGTGTGCGTCGGGTTGCTCAGCGTCTTTGTCTGGTGCACCAGCACCACCTTGTGGACAACACGCGGAACGACACAGGACCTGCGATTCAACACATTTCCGATATCTGAGGATAAAAATAGCACGAGATTAGATGAAAAGATGACTTCACAGACCCATAAATTCTGTTTATTATGCAGAGGATTTTTCAAGTTTAGATAAATAAAATTCAAGTCCATATATTTGTTTCACTAATCTACATAAAGCTGAAAAATACGAGTTATTTAAAACAGCAACTAACTCATAATTACAGCAACATTGAATCAAAGTTTCTATTTAACTGCCGGAGAGTGTTTTTTATTGGAGCAGTGGTGCCATGTTAGAGCTGCTTGCTAATGTTCATTAAATATTTGTTAGCACAGATCTATAAATATCACATGTCACTGGATGGCTTCAGAGCGGCGCCACTGCTGCGAACAGGACATGGAGAACGAAATTCCAGCATTGCTGCTCAAACAGTCCTGGCTAAGCTCCATCCAACCTTCCTCGCTTCCTTCCTTGCTTCCTTCCTCGCTTCCTCCTTCCCTTCCTTCCAAGCAGGGAGGGGAAGCATGTTGGGAAGGAATGTAAAGAAGGAATCAAGGAAGGAAGGAGTAAAGGATGGAGGGACAAGGAGAGTGAAGAGGGTCCCCGCTTTTCTCCGAGCTCATCAATGAGAGACAAATGTCTGAAAGAATCAATTATAGGCCTACTCTCAACCCATCGCCCCTGATTAATGAATAATTAAAGCTGCTCAGTGCAGGGCTACCTAGCACAGATAATATAAGATTAACCATGGGTCTATCAACATGCCACCAGTATTGTAAGGTTATGTCGACACAGCGTCTCTTAATATGACCTCAAATAGTTAGTATAAACTTGTAATTAAAGGGTAATAGCCTATATATTGAATATAATTGAGTTGACACCTATATATGTGGATTGTATGTTTTAGGGAAATTAGGCTAATGCTTTTCTGAATATGAATATATATAATGTTATACTAGTTGTTCCCTATAATAAGCTCACAGGTGTACTTGCCCAACACTTCACTAAAGTAAATATAAGAAAGAAATGAGAAAACATAGCTCTAAAAAAATTCTTACTATTATTTTCTCTTCATTCAGTATGACATTTAGGCTTCCCATCAAGTTACCACTTACATGATGTGGTGCAATTTTGGGACTGGCCAGTGCAGACTCAACCTCGCCCATCATCATCATCCTCCTCCTCCTCCTCATCATCCAGACAAGGAAACAATGCACAAGAGAAGCTGGCATCCTCAGACTGACAGACAGTCCTGCAACCAAACCCTGACATATTATACACATTTTTTTATTTAAATAAATTCAGAACTGGAGGATGGCATTGCTCTTACAAGTCCGAGGCGGGACTGTGGTCCACTTAAATCGCCATCCCCGCTGGTACTTGTAGTGCGCTTCCCTTCAGCATGTTTCATGTTGACATGCGTAAAAAACTACACTTCCCCAAAGCTGTCACAGGGCGCTCCCGCCTCCCATTGGCTGCTCGCTCCAGCCGCAGCCCCAGAGAATGAATGAAATTGGAATAGCAGCTACATTACATGTACAATACCGGGCTCTGCAGTGTTGCATTCTATCATACTATATCAAAATGGCCACAGCGGTGCAGAACCCCCTCAAATCGTAAGTACAACACATTTCCTGAGCGTTTGCGCGTTTTGTATTTGTGCATGCTGTCAGTGCAATTTAAGAGCCTTACATTCCCAGATATTTCTCAGCACGATTACCAACACATCTGTACATGCAATGCATACAGCGGAGATCGAGATAATGTCAGCGAACGCGAAGCAGCCGTAAAGAAAAGTTAGATTTGAAGCTGACGAGGGGGGGTGGGGGGTGGAGGGGGGGGGTTCTGTTTTTTTGGCACGAGGGGATTATTGTGCGCGCCGATGCAGTTCATATAATCATTTGAGCCAACAGCAGCGTGTGTGCAGGGATATGGAGGAATGCTGGAGGTAGATTTGGGTGACCCGGTGTGTCCCTTGCCACTGTAGCCAGCCAAGATCACGGTCAAAGCCGGGCTGGAGTGGCAGGCTGGCCGGGAGGCAGGCAGCTTAGATGGCTTTACCGTACCTGTGAGCACATTCTTTTTTTTTTTTTTTGGACACAGAGGGGGTAAACAGGTAGGCAGGATGAAGCTCACTGCATGGGTTTTTGGCTGCAGCGTTACCTCTACTGCCGGACCTCTCGGAAATATATAATCCGAGGTAAATACGCTGCTGTACGGCTTTAACTCCGAGACTTGCTTTCATCTTCAGCGCCTATAATAAAGCCTATAATAAAATCTAAATTGCAGTCCGGCGTTTTACACTCAACGTGCATCTTAACGGGCATTTAATTCAACTAATGGGTCTGTAAACGGGTGGATTTCCCGTGAAGTTTCTCCCGTAATAATCCCCTTTGTGCAGGTTTTTTTTGGGGGGGTCTTTTTTTTTGTGTGTGTTGTTTTTCTGAGACTGGTTTCAGCGGAATGCAGACGCCTGCTGCCCGCCTGGGCTCCCGGCCAAAAAGGTGGCTGATGTGCGTCTGTCAGCGGGTACTTACAGGGATCTAGCAGAAACAGAACCCCCCTCCACCCCCCCAAAAAAAGCACCACAATAGCTCCAAAATACACATAGAGCCGAGGAGTGAACACACAACAGAGCTTAGGCAGTTTGAAACAAAGAAAAGTCATAGACCTGTGTGCAAAAAAACAGGGGCGCACGTCGGATGCTGCACAGGTTTCACCTGAGCAGGGATATGGGATACAGACCTGTCTGTCTGTCTGTCTGTCTGTCTGTCTGTCTGTCTGTCAGCCTCTCTGAGATGCAGACACAGGCGACATTTCGTGCAATTCCATGAACGACTGCTCTGTACGTGCCTGCTTTGAAGAGCACTTCACAGCAGAGAGGGAACCGGAATGGTACTGATTGGGCAACTGTGTGCTGCCGTGATTGTACTGTGATGGTATTTTACTATTTTTTTTTTTTTTTTTTGGAGCCAAATGCATTTCACTCATGGTACATACCTCAATGATGGCGTCAGAAAGATTTGAGATGAATAATTTGGAGATTTAACAACGCTCTAATAAACTGGTATCCAGTATACTGTTATGTGGTGACGGGACAGGGGGGGGGCAGGGACAGGGGGGGGGGGGGCAGGTGGACTGGATGGGGGCTGTCATGTGGGACCTTTTTAGCTCAGGGCTTCTTCTCCTCTCCTCTAAGGGAAGCTCATCCAAGCAGAGCCAAAGTGTGGCCAGATTAGTCCCAGAGGCCCTCTCTGACACAGTGTCAAGGGGATTAAATTGACAGATTTGCATGGAATATATATATATATATATATATATATATATATATATATATATACCGATGTACCAGGGCAGAGAGTGAAGTGAGGTTGTGATGGCAGGAAATAGAAGATGATAAGAGGTTATTAGGTAGTATAATGAAGTAAATAATCTAAAAATAACAGAGGCTGGGGGCCAATAACCAATGCATTGTTGTCCACTTTTCAGCGGTGATCTTGCATTGATTTTAAGTGCTTCAATTTTTAACAAAAGAGGGGAAAAAAAAGAAAACATGGAACGAAGCAGAAAAGTTGTCAGCCAGATGCAGACCTGCAGGGATGCTGGCACACTGTTTCACTACAGCATCTGACGCTATGTGCAATAATAAAGCTGCGTGTATTTATTACACAAGGCCACAGCAATCAACGCTGCCTTTAACACCTCACCAACTGTACAAATGTCATTGTTACGCAGTATGGGTTTAACTACGTTCCAGTTACCACACACTGCGATCGGCTTTTAAACAAGCCCCGGTAATTAGCATGTCTACACAAACAAACTTGCTATTAGAAGGCTTGCAAATTAAAGGGCCTATTCAACAAAATGGGGGGGAAACAACTCGCAAAATTTGTTTTTTAATGTCGGACCTATAGAGCGTGCTGGCTGTGCGCCGGGGACAATGCCTGTTGTGTCTCTAACTTTGGTGAATCTCTGCGATGCATTTTAATCAATTCAATGGGATGTAAATTCTGCAGGATGCATTCACAATTGTCACCCGAGTGTGAGTGGAGTGTGCCTGCAGTGATGTGTGTGGAAGTACAGTGGAGGGTTCATTTGTGTGCAAAGGCAAATCAGTGGAGGAGAGCAGCTCCAATCTACTGGGCATTTCCCCCCCCGCCCCCCCCCCCCCCTTCTCTCTCTCTCTCTCTCTCTCTCTCTCCCTCTCTCTGCTGGATTAGAGACTTGTTTAATCTCTCGTTCTCTCGTTCTCCTCTGCTTCTCTCTCCATCTCTCTCTCCCCCACCCCTCTCTTATTTCCTCCCTGTCCTCCCATCACCCCTGCTGCCCCGTCTTCTGTGCGTCCCCTCCCTCCTTCTTCATCACTTTCTCCATCCATCACTCTTTTTTTCTCCATCTCCCTTTTGTTCAGCCATTTCCTCTCTGTCTCGCTCGCTCTCTCTTTTCCATTTTCCTGCTTTTCGGCCTCAAACCATCTGAGCCCTCCAAGTCGCTTACCCTCAACCCCCCTCCACCCCCCATCCCAACTCACCCCCATCCTCCACCATGGTTCCTTACATTGTGAATCAAAGCATGTCAGTAATCTAATATTCAGCAAAACGTACTGGAGGAAATTCTTTATGCATTTTGTCAGATCCCTTTAAATCTCGTTGGATATCGTACTCATAAGACTTCCCTTCGAGAGATTTACTGTGGATTTGAACTATCTACTGGCAGAAAGTGTTTACAGTCCACTGTTCAGACCAAATTATACAATCTTTCCATATGTGGCGTCACGGAGTGATATGTTGGTCACAATTAAATTAAACCAACGGCACCAATTTTGACTTTAGGACAATCATCGCGAAGGCACAGGTGTCAGAAATGGTGAAAATGGCTTGTTTCAGTGATATTACTTCTTTGTGCTGGTTGGAGGGGCAGATGTGGATAATAGTGTGCTGTGGTATTGGCAGCAGTTGTGGTGGGGGCCTATATAATATTATTTCTGCCCTGCCTGACTGAGCCGAGCTAAATGAGTTCCATGTAATAACCGGCTCTGTGTGCAAACAGCCCCGCGTGATGGCTGAAACCACAGCCTGAGCATCCATTTCCAGATCTTTCTTTCTCTTTCAATCTCTCCCTTTCATTCCCTCACTCGCTCATTTGTGCGGTATCACCCGTGCGGATGGAGACACACATACACACACACACACACACACACACACAATGGGAAGCACACACAGTTGCACTCTCTCGTTCCCTTTCTCACTCTCAGTTTTTTCTTCATTCGTGCGGGAGTAGGCTAAGCCTGAGGTCTGATGTTTTTAAGGGTATTTCTTTTTCAGAGTTATTCCTTTCATCATCCCCTTATTTAGACTTTCTATCTGTTTTACTTTGTGTGTGTTTTTAGAAGACAGGCTAGAGAGAGGCTGAGAGAGAGAGAGAGAGAGAGAGAAAGAGAGAGAGTGAGAGAGAAAGAGAGAGAAAGACAGAGAGAGAGAGAGAAAGAGAGAGAGAGAGAGATAAAGAGAGAGAGAGAGATAAAGAGAAAGAGAAAGAGAAAGAGAGAGAGAGAGAGAGAGAAAAAGAGAGAGTGAGAGAGAAAGAGAGAGAAAGACAGAGAGAGAGAGAGAAAGAGAGAGAGAGAGAGATAAAGAGAGAGAGAGAGATAAAGAGAAAGAGAAAGAGAAAGAGAGAGAGAGAGAGAGAGAGAGAGACATAGATAAGTATTTTTAGCTCTATGACCTATTTCTCCAGTGCTACCTAACTGACTGTCAGTCAGCTCCACTGCTTTGGGACCTTGCGTGATTTCCACCAAGGAAAACTGGAATTTGTAGTTTTGTTTGGTTGCAACTTGTAGTCCAAATGCAAAAGGTGTGGTGGGAGAATGAATCAACCCAAATCTCTCTCCTCTCCTCAGCGTTATTTCCTCTCTGTTGTCATTCCCCATTTATATTATTCCCAGTGTGCGTGTCCAGTGGATCCCTATCAGGAGTTGTGGAGGGTGGAGTCAACACAAACCAATGGCTGCTTCCCTCTGCAGCACTTTAATAAGGAGGTGGTGGTGGTGGGGGGGCTAAGGAAACACACACACACATGCACTCACACGTGCACCCAGATACAGAGGTAGGGAATCCATCGCCATAATAAGAGGCCAAGTGCAGTGGTGATAAATCTCACCTGAAGGAGCTGTTCAGAGGCAGATTGCCTTACCCTGATGTACTGCCCTCAATACACACTGCAGCTAGCTACGGGCTACATACACCCACACACATAGACCTGGAATGCATGCACGCACAAATACAAATACTCGGCATGCTTATATGCACGGATGAGAGCGTGCACACGTATTGTTTTGTAGACGGATACACGCACACCCACAAACAGACGACGTGCACACATACATTCACACAGAGAGGCCCATGATTCACAGTTTTATAGTGACTCCAAGATAACCACACCCAGTGGACGGCGAGGAAGACACACACACACACACGCACACACACACACACAGGAAATGAAACGCTCTTTATTAAAATCACACATAGCAGGTAACACAAACCTCTGGCAGATATGTCATGAGCTGCTGCCGTCTGCCCTCCTCACTTTCTGTGTGTCAAATCTCTCGTCATGTTCAAATATGCAAACAGTCAGGAGCAGACACACACACACACACACACACACACACACACACACACACACACACAAGCACACACACACACACGCACACACACAGATGCAGTGCTGTGACAGCAATTTGAGCAAACTGAGGTTTTCCAGCTGGTTGTGTGGCAGACGTCCACTCCTGCACATATCCCTGCCACACACACACACACACACACACACACACACACACACACACACACACACACACACACACACGTCTGTCCATTTTTCTGTCACTATCAGACCGAGTGTGTGGCCTCTTTGTCTTGGAGACTGACGTGCACTCTGTTACTACAGGCAGACACACACACACACACACACACACACACACACACATACACACAGACACACACACACAAAAAGGTATGTCTGTTCCTGTTTTCCTTAATTCATAATGGAGCTGCGTTGGTGTGTGTACTCCAATGTGTGTAGTTTTCCCTTTAAAATTGTAGAACCATATTTTCCACGTAGCATTTCTTCTTAATGCTGCATCAGGGTGCATGTTTGTGTTGTGCACGTGCCTTTGTGTGGTTGTGCATGTGCAGCCTTGCCCAATGTATTTTGGTACTCATATATACATATGCAGTGGCAAGGATATATATATATGCGTATATATATATATATATACGTATATATATATATATATACGTATATATATATATATATACGTATACGTATATATATATATATATACGTATATATATATATACGTATATATATATATCCTTCCCACTGCAGCCTAGCAATCTTCAGAAGAACAGGAAAAATGTGTTCATGCACATGCACAGAGAATAGTAAAAGAGAGAAAAAAGACAAATCATTTCACTGAGAGTAAGAGAGAGAGAGAGAGAGAGAGAGAGAGAGAGAGAGTGGGAGAGAGAGTGAGGGAGGGAGAGAGAGAGAGAGAGAGAGAGAAGAAATTGAATTGAGGGTGGTGAGGATGGGGGGTGGAGGGTGGATGAGGGGAGAGGGAGGAGGGGTGGATTGGTAGGGTTATATTGCATAGTTTAATCTGTTGAGTTCAGCCATGGAGGCTGGGTTTTGGGGGGAGGGGAGGAACAGTACAGTAGTAGGCATCCTGACCGTTCTCCACTGTGCACACACATACACACACATATAAACACACAAAGCTCCGTAGGCCAGACAACACCAGTGTGTGTGTGTGTGTGCGTGTGTGTGTGTGCGTTTATATGTGTGTGTGTGACTGTGTGAGTAACTGCACAGATGGACAATGGAGGATGAGACAGGTGTGTCGACCAGGTGTACAGACTTGGGTCGGTAGGCGCAAGTGTTTTCAGAGGCTTAAAGCTAACCCAGACACACACACACACACACACACACACACATACACACACACACACACACACACACACACACACAGAGAGAGTGCTAACAGGCTACAGTACAAATCTAAAGTGCAAATCACTCCCACAATCTGCCTTCAGCCCTCGTAGAGCCATTTACATTTGGACTACTTCATTTCCTCCCAGTTTAATTACCTCATTTCACCCAGTTGGAATCCACCATTGAAATGAAATCCTTTGTTGGCGTTCACGTTTTTTTTTTTTTTTTTTTTTTAATTGTGAACTAATTTTCATGATTTCTTAATATTTCTCATCAGCTTTTCCAATGATGCAATTTCACCTCTAGGGGGAGCCCTCTGTTTTCTCTATTAGTCGGGGAACCAGCTAATTGGTGTGGTTAATTGCACCGTAACCACCAGAATGCTGCCGTCAGTGTGTGTGTGTGTGTGTGTGTGTGTGTGTGTGTGTGTGTGTGTGTGTGTGTGTATATGTGTGTGTGTTTTAACAGAGTGTGGATGCAACACTGGACTGAGAATCAGTGCTGAAGTGGACGGTCCCTGCTGGATGGGACTTGAGGGATCATCCAGAGATTCAGACAATAGCTTAACCACCTGGGCCTGGTGGGGTGGCTGTGCTTTTTAGGAATGCTGTACGTCTGCTGCCTGTCAGGAGCACAAGTGTGTGTGCGTGTGTGTGTGTGTGTGCTCCCAGTGTTCCCAGTTTCTTCGGTGTTTTCATGAAGGCCTTTCCCTCCCTGCTGTTTGCTCAGTGCAGGCGGAGGCAGACAGCTCAATGTGGGCTAAGGATTCATACACACACATAGACCACATGCTCCAGGCAGTCTCATTCCCTTTCTTCATCTAATCTTCATTTGGTGTGTGTGTGTGTGTATGTCTGTGGTTGGAGCTTCATGATATTGTCTATATTGTGTGTGCATTCATAAACCTCTTTGTTATATTTCTGTCTGCATGCATGTAGATTATCTATTAATATATACGTGCCACTTTGATAATATACCTGTTTTTAACGTACTGTTTACCATATTTTCTATTTTTAATTAAGTCTCATACTATTGTGTTTATTGTTATGCACCATTCAACTACAGCCAAATTCCTTGTATGTGTGGCAATAAACAGTTCTGATTCTGATTCTAATGTATGTAAGTTCATGTATTTTTCTTTATTTCTTTGCAATTGCTGTGTGTGTGTGTGCGCGCACATGCATGTGCACAGGTGTCCTTTGTGATGTTTGTGTGCCCTTGCACAGCACAGGCCTGTGTGATTGTCATTTCTGTCATGTCTGCCTGGACAGTTTTGGTAGTCAGCTCCAGTTTGTTGGAGGGTTGGCACTCCGCCAGTTAATTCCTAAAGCTGCTAGTATTTCTCTCTCTGTGAGCCTGTGAGTCTGTGTGCATTCATTAGTGTAAAAATATAGCTGGAATAAACCTGCGATAGAAATAGATGTCGAGGATAATAGAAAGGAAAATTATTGGAATTGTAAAATTAGTTTTCATGCACAATGAGCCGTAAAACCCACAGTGTGTGCGTGTGGTTGTGTGTGTGTGTGTGTGCGTGTGTGTGTGTGTGTGTGCGTGTGTGTGTGTGTGTGTGCGTAGGTGCAGAAGCAGGTTTCGGCTTTCCTTCATTGGCTGTGTGGTTTGATGATGGGCAGTTTGGTTTCTCGGTGCCTCTTCCTGTGGTCTGTGTTTTCAGTAGCTGCTTGGTCGGTCGGCCACAGGCCAGAGTGCTTCAGCCGAGAGAGTTTCCCTCTCCACATCGAGGGAAATCTGCTTCGTTATCACGTGAATAGTAGCTGAGCCTTTCTTCCTTGTCTACAAATAAATAAATAGTTCCACACTTCGGGAAATACGCTTATTCACTCCATAACAATATATACTGTGTTAATAAGTGAGCGTTTAGAGGAAAGCGAATAGTTATGCTAAGCTAACAGTCAACAGTCCCCTCCCGGCTGTAGTTTTACGTCTGAGATTGGTATCAATCTTCTCATCTAACTCTCAGCAAGAAAATAAATACTTGTATGTGCATTACTCACCGTGTTGAACTAAGTTTCTGTTTTGCTGCCACATGTACAACTCACCAGCATCTAGCGAATGCTTTTTCTTTTCATTATGACGGGACACATAGCTACTGATGCACTTAGCAGAGCCGCCCCGTCACCCATCGGAGTAAAAATGAACCTGGAGCAGTTTTTATTTCATCGTTAGTGTTTTTTTAAAAGGTGCTATAATTAATCTAGAGCATTAATATAGCAGCAAGCAACTATTTTGCAATGTAAAGATATAGTGGAGTAATGTCTACCTGAGCAGAGAAAGTCCCTCTCCCTCCGTGTGTGATGTTATCCGAGGTTCTCCTTGCTTTGTTGACATAGCCGGGCAGGTATGTGCGTCCCCTTTAGTTCATGTTATGCATGATTTATACTCCTTCGGCTGCACGCCTGTGCGCCTGGGTTACGCGTAGCATGTAAGTATTTTATTTATTTGGACCTGCGGTTTTCAAATCTTTTGTCTGGTGGGCTTTGATGTATTTGATAGACGTGATTCAATAGTTCCATATAAGTTTGGCCCAACAAAGGCATGAAGGAAGAGTTGGACGATAAGGTGGAGCTCCTGTGCCTCGAATTAATAAGGTTGTTGTTGTAACAGGATGTGAGGTACTCCGCGGCGCCTAGCGCGTAGTCATATTTTCCTCGTTAGCAAACCATCTCCGCGGCTCTGTGAAAGCTTTCAAGCTTCTCAGTAGTATTGCCACAACGGCATTGTTGCAGAAGCTTAGCTGCAACCAGGCGGCAACCTCCGGTTCTGAAGACTGAAGCAGACGTGGAAGTGTCTTAAACCTGCATACTCTTTACTGGCCAGCAGGGGGCGACTCCTCCGGTTGAAGTCTGATTGTATAGAAGTCTATGAGAAAATTACTTCAACTTCTCACTTGATTTATTCCCACAGTAAACATTGTAAACTATGAGTTTATGGTCTTATTCGCTAGTTGTAAGTCGTTTTCAATACAGCGTGATGTTCATTTAGTACATTATGGTCCATTCAGAATCAAATAGACCGTAAAGCAGAGTATGCTTTAGGGCGGGCTTACTGTGATTGACAGGTTACTGCTGCTACCAGAGCCGTAAACTGCGTCTCTACGTCACTCCTCCGCAGTCCAAATATGGTAACTTCCATTCACTGGTTGCAAAATGCCAAGATGGCGCCGTCCAAATCCCCAAACTCGAGGCCTCAATACGGCAGTCCACAAACCAATGGGTGACGTCACGATGACTACGTCCACTTCTTATATACAGTCTATGGCGCCAACCCTCCGCCCAGCTCAGCTGCCGCCATGTTGAGGCAATCCCTCTGCTCGCAATACTGAATTTAGCACCTTTAAAGCACTCTCTGTCTCCCACTCCCCGGTCCGCGTGGGAGTAACAGGGTGCTGAGTTAGGAATACGAATGTTTCATTGCTATTCAGCTCTTAGGCCCTTGTTGCACAATGAGAGATGGCATTTGAAGAAATGTTTGCTGATCACGCTCTTTCCGCCGTTGCCGCCCCTTTACCGTGATTTCTGAATCAACTCGCAGAGATGAAGATTACTATTTTACAAATTGATGAGAGTCAGATTTGGCTATTTGCAGCTGAATTAAGGGTTTCACAGTCCAGAAAAATGGGCCGTCAGCCCCCTTTTGAATGACAGAGAGCTAAAGATGAAGTGCTATCAGCGAGTCACATCTTTTCACAGGTCGTCCTGCTCTGTTACTGCAGAGTTCTCTCTCCCTTTGTCCATCTTCTCTCTCATTTTGTCTCCCTTTCTCTTCTCACCCCTTTCCCCCCCACATATTTCTGCCTCTCCCTCGGCGGATGCCACTTTCCTCTTTCTCGTTTCCTCTCCTCTGCCCATCTCATCCACCTTCCCTCTTTCTTCAAATGTCTTCTCCCAACTTTCTCTCTGCGTATCTCCCTCTCAGCCTCCACCTCGAGTGCCTCAGCTCTTCTCCCGTACGAGCCTCCAAACAGGCAAACAGTCATGCAGCTCTCCTATCACAATATAATGAGATTGGGAGCACCCAAATTGAAAGAAGCCATTTTCTACAGCTGTCAACTTATTATCGAGTGGGGACCGGCTCATTCTCCTCCGACGGCAGCGGAGGAGTGAGGGATGAAGGTGATGGAGGAGAGCGGGTTTTGAAGTGAGAGGGCTGCTGAGGGTGGAGGGCGTGGGGGAGTGATGGGGGTGGTTGTAAGACAACATTACATTTTGAATGTTGTCTTTTTTTTTTTTTCTTCTCTCCGGTATTTCAGTTTGGTCCCTGAAGCCTCGAATTTTATTTACCATGTTCGTCTTATTGTAATATTTAAATAATAAGCATGTAAGGCTTTCTGGACCTGTGTTTGTGACTGTTTGAGCACCTCTCAGTGTGTGTGAGCCTTTATTCTCCCTCCTCATCACTATTTATACGCGAAGAGTAGGTGTATTTGTGTCTGAGGGAATGGCTGCCTTTTTATTTTGGCCGGGCTTCTGCAGGTACAAACTCTGGCTTTAAATCGAGCATTTAGGTGTTGCTTTTATCCACAGTGGCTGCTCCTCTCTGGACGGGCCTCTACCCTGCTCAGTCCGTTCATTAGCTTATTGTAAACTACAAAGAGGATCGCTGGCAAAGCACGAACGCAAAGTGAAACGAGTTAAAGAAAAGTGACGTATACTCCAACGCCACCATTAAAATACTCTACTGGTCAAATGCACAGCCGATTGCAGGCGCCGAGCTGCACAGAAACACATTCTCCTCAGCAGAAGGCGAGCAGTTCGTTCCAAACGACACATATTGACACCCGGATCACATCCTTTAAATGTCACACATCGAGCGGTGGCTCGCAAGGTTGCAGAACTGGTTCAGGAGGTTTTGAAGATGCCGACGCACAAGCTGTCAGACCCTCACCAGCATCTGCTGGGTGTGACGGAGTTAAATTTGTCCTTATATCCATCCAGGACAGTTGATTGTTGTTGACATTTTCAAGAGCTTTAATCCAGTTTGAGGATATTAAAGTGTAAATAATCCTCTTTTCGTTTGAGCTTCTTGTCAAAAAGTCACATCTTTTCAAATCTAATTTAGCTTTTATTCTGCTCAAAGATGATTATCCGTTCTGTTTGTACCTTGAGAGTGTGTTGTAGTGGCAGATTTCAATAAGTACCTCAGCCAAGGAGGCTTTTAGTCCAGTTTGTTTGCTTTTCGTCTGTTAATTAGCAGATATAAATAAATAAAGATTTCAGTAAAATCGTGTACAAATGGAAGGCTTGGGCCAAGAGGGAACTGGTTAGATTTGGTGCAGATAAAGCTAATACGAGATCTTTTTTCATTAAAAAAGAAAAGAAGTGTGTGTTTTGGGGCATTTTGTGGCTTTAAAATCAAATTATTTTTCCACAGGATTTATTGGATCATGATGAATCCATCAGGATGAGTTTGCAATTTTTAATTACCGCAAAACTGTTTTTTACAACAACACATTTTATCCAATCATGACCAGATTTGGCACATAATGCATAAGCCCATAAAAGTTGCACACCATTTTATTTATTTTCTGTCATTATTTGCCAAATTCCTTTAAATGTAGCCCCTGGGCTACACATCAAAAGTGAGTTTTCAGGTGTTGGAGATTGGATCAAACCATTTGTGGCTCCAGCAGGAGCTGCATGAAGTCTGACTGTTTTTGTGAGGATGCTGTTGTCCCTGCTCTGTAGCTCTGTGCGTATGTGTGTATCTGTAGTTTTGTGTGTCCTGTATCTACCGTCTGCATAGTGACCTTGATGTCTGCACTCAGCAGGAAGACACTAGAGAGGAGTGATTAACAGGAGAGAGACAAAGAGAAGACAGAGAAGTGCGAAGGAAGATGCAAAAAAAAAAAGAAAAAAAGAAGTGTAGCGAAAAATGGGCAAAGTGTGAAAGTTAAACACGCAACAAAACAAAAAGACGGAAAAAAAAGAGATGTTTTTTTAAAAGACTGAAAAGTGGAGAGGGAGTGAGAGAGGATGTAGGGTGGAGAGGAGGAGTGACTCACCACACATCTATCATTTTTTTTCTTTTTCTTCTTCTTCTCCCTACAGGCAATCTGGAGGTGCAGTCATCAAGAACAGGTAAGGGGGGGGGTGAGAGATGGGAGGGAGGGAGGGAAGGAGGGAGGGAGGAACAAAGAGACGAATATTACACTGAATGTTAATCAAACTCACACTTGTACAGGTGAGAAGATACAGTTCAATGAGTGCGTACATTGTCCTCACGGTGGAGAAATGTGTTACCGTCGCTGCACGTGTGTGACTGTGTGTGGCTGTAACAGTGTGTAGTTGCCAGATCGTCTGCTGTGACCCAGGTTAATAGGACCGCACACGCACACGCACACGCACACGCACACTCACACTCACACTCACACTCACACTCACACTCACACACACGCACACCACAACTACTCATGATTGACCAGGCAATGCCCCTTTTGACTTTACACACATGCACAAAGTGTGTTTAAACTCGCACAGACACACACACACACACACACACACACACACACACACACACGCACACGCACACAAACTTGCCCTACACCTGTCCATGAAACTCCCTTTTTATGGCTCACACAAACACACACAAGATTGCTTTTGACACTCTGTCCCCTTTGCTAATGTTGGATTGTATTCCCTCTTTGGCCTTCACCTTTGACCCCCGTCCACCCCCACACACACCCTCCCTCTGTCTCTGTTCTCCCTCCTCCACCTCCTCGTCTTTATCCTCTCAGTCTTGGTGAGGAGTTCTATAAGGAGGCCATTGAACACTGTCGCAGCTACAATGCCCGTCTGTGCGCCGAGCGCTCCATGCGTCTCCCCTTCCTGGACTCCCAGACCGGCGTGGCTCAGAGCAACTGCTACATCTGGATGGAGAAGAACCACCGCGGACCAGGTGTGTGTGTGTGTGTGTGTGTGTGTGTGTGTGTGTGTGTGTGTGTGTGTGAGAGGGGGTTATAACTTGTAAGGATAAAGTGGCTGCTGAGGCTTGAGGAGCTCTTCTTTGTTGCGTTGTGTTTACCAGCTGTTGTGCTAAACAAATTATTTTCTCCGTGTCGTTCGTCCCGCGGCTTCCTTCCCTTCCTCCGCTCTGCTTGTTTCTATCTCATCTCCCTTTCCTCTCACCTCTCCCCCATTTCCTCCCCCTCTTTTCCAGGCCTCCCACCTTTCACGCCTCAACTTTTATTTTTAATACAACTTTCCCCAACGGTTGTTTCCTCATTGCTCTCTCTTTCTCTGTAACATCAATGTATTTTGGCAGTGAATCAGACAACCCTGTAGGCAACGATACGCCGCTGGCACCAACTATTCCAGAGAGAGTGTGTGTCTGTGTGTGTGTGTGTGTGCATGTGTGTGTGTGTGTGCGTGTGTGTGTGTGTGCACTTGTGCATGAGTGTGTTAATGATTTGAGTCTGTAGGCTTTGCCTGGTGTCTGACAGTTGACATCTTTTATTTCTTAGTTAGTTTTTAGTTACAACTTGATTTGCATAGAAAAGTGTTGAATTCAATTGAAAATCGTATTGATTTACATTTTGTACGAGTTTAAGATTACATTTTTCTTACTATTTGATGCATTTTTAATGGATGATTATTTTCCAAAACCAACAAAAAGTAATTTAGATTTAAAAGCTGTACTAATAATTACACATCTTTGGTTCTGAAACATGTACAGGATCATAACAGACAACCATTTACACGGAAGCCATTTATATTTTTAGCCATGCAAGAGTTCAGACAGAGATATCTCAACTATCAGATGAACAAAGGCATTTTGTGGTTCCGACTGAAATGTCTCCTATTGGACAAAATATTCATTGGATGGAACTATTGGATGAAATTTCATGAAATTTGGTTCAGAAATTTACGTATATATATATATATATATATATATATATATATATATATATATATATATCTGAAAGCACCTGAAAAAAAACAAATGTCATTCCCCTCATCCTTAGCTGTGCTACAATAAACTTAAGATGTGTTAGTGCTTAGCTCAACTCACTGCTTTGCCAAAAAATAGACACATTTAATGCTAATATTCGAGCACATCGGACTTTGACTACAGTGTAAAAAAATGTATGTAATATACAGTAAATTACCAGCAGCTGTGGTTGCCAGAACTTCACCGTAAAAAATAAAGTGAGAATGTATAAGACATTACGGTAGGATTTTTTTTGCAACCGTAAAATTCACAGTTGAGAACAGTTTTTTGTTTACGGTAAATTACTATTAAAAAAACATATATATATATATATATCTATTCATCTAATCATCCATTTTTTTTGTTCATCCATTCACCGATGAACGTCTGGATCGTGGCGGTGTGTCCTATAACCGAGCTGTGTTTGTATCCCTCTGGGTTTCAGGTCACGCTCCAGGTCAGTTGTACACGTATCCCGCTCGCTGCTGGCGCAAGAAGAGACGGCTAAACATCCTGGAGGACCCACGGCTTGTACCGATCGAGTTCAAGATCGGTAATTAAGAAGCAATTTTGATAACTTTTGTGCGATTGATGTGCTGGTTTGAAGATTTGTCTTCATTCCATATCACATAACGCTGTTTATTCTGTATCAGCATGTAAAGCTATCGTTGGAGCTATTTCATCTCATAGACATGTCACAAAATTTCAGCTGTATTTTTGAAAACTTGGAATTGGGTATATAAATAAAGTTCTGTGGATTTGACCAATGTTTGGCTGCACATCATGAGGTTAGCATGCTTCTATAAAGTCCATGTGCCGTCATGAAGCCGCCACATCCAGTTTCCTCGGGGCACTGTCAGCTCAACTGAGCATTGTCAGCATGAGTGAGAGATCTCTGCTGTTTTCTGATTGCGACTGTCTCGTTCTCCAGACTACGAGGCTTCTCTAAAGAAGGAGGGGGGCATCCCAGATGGTCCCGTGTTGGAGTCGCTGCTCGCCGGGGAAACCCTGGACAAGAAGGTAGAAACCAAGGAAGAAGAGCCAATGAGCGAGTGTCAGGTGAGACTCTCGTTTCTCTTTCTTCCCTCTCTCTCATTTCCTCTCTTCTGTACTTTGTTGTTCCCTGTGTCTTGTTCGTATGTCAGGCTGCCTGTGTTTGTGGTTCTTTGTCTGTCTCTGCCTTTGTCTCTCCCAGAGTGTGTGTTTTGGCGGTGACACGGGCTCCCGCAGCTCTGACAGCTCCCTCCTGGCACCGGGTCACAAGTGTGTGTGTGT
>JACSYO010002063.1:285000-287500 GCA_016806645.1 Ophiodon elongatus | reverse complement strand
GCGTGAGTCCGCTGTCTGAATATTAAACTCACTTGAAGCCGTCCAGCTGTCCATCATCATCCATTATTTACTTACATGTGGAGTGTTTTGGTTTTTAGCAGTTTCAGGATCATTCCAACAATCCTAAATAATCAGAATATTATCAGGAGCTATTGATCGTCTTGGTCTTCCTCCTGCAGCGTTATAGATAGTTACACTGCTGACTGAGCCATATTTCAAAATGAGCACTTGTGTGGATGAAAGATAATATTTCCCCCAGTGGAGGGCTGAGTTTAGCCGACTTACTCCAGCTCTCGCTGTGATCGCGGTCGATGGAAATGGTTCACCGTCCGACTTGTCTTCTTGACCCGACTCTTGAACTGGGTTAAACAAGTGTCGGACGCTGACTTTGGTAAACGGGCTTTGTGTTCATGGAGCTTCTGTGGAGACAATGATTCAAGGATTCAAAGATAATCTATTCTCAATACGCAACACAGGGTCGCACAAACGAAATGCAGTTGTAGCCGATTCGCTACACAAGTAAAAACATGACAAACAACAAAACAAAAACAGTGGTACCTTTTTTTTAATTAGCATCAGGAGGAATGCAAACAGTAGGCGAGTACGGCCCGACATCTTAACATAACGCATTCGACATCAGGGAAACACAAGTCTGTCAACTTGGACTGTGTTTAAGCACCAAGGATCATTGATGTGAACAGAGTCCGCATCCTCCACAATGGAGCCAGCTCTGTGTAAAGATGTGGGCTCAACGTTCACCGGCCTCCCGTTGTTGGAATGGCCCGGGAGCAGGTTGGGTGGTGGAATATCCTTGGGTCCGAGCTGGATTGGTTTAGTTTCATCATCTCGGCTCTCCTCCCTCTGGACACCGCTCCAGTGGCGTTTGGCCCGGGGCAGGTCTGGCTCGGTGGTCGGCCGTGGGCAGTTACCGTCTCAAGGTCCGCTCCCCACGAATGAATCCAATCCCCACGCTTCCTTCTCCACTGTCGACGAGTGTGTCCTGTCATATGCCATTCGAGCTCCAGCAGTAAAGACAAAAAGACAACAAATTAAGATGAAAATGTAGCAAATTTCACCGGTACCTGTACCTGTGCCGCTGTTGCCATAGAAATGACCACGAGGAATAACCTCTCATATGAATGGGGACAAACGGGGGTTAAACGTGCATATAGTAGACCTGCCTCATATTTGTGTCTCCTGCATTAAAAGTGGTTTTACTGTGTTGGAGACTGATTATTACATTTCTGCTTGTTATTCCATGTGGATAGCCAGAAGATGTGAGAGGTTGCACATGAAACTTTAAAATTAGCATGGTTTCCCCAAAGCTAACTTAGCCCAAGGGTAATTCTACCTTTCTTTTTAAAGAATGTAGTATTTAACCTTTCACTCTCCAGACTGCTGTAGCCCAGGGCTAAAGTCACAGCCAGACCTCTTGTGTTAAATACACTTAGTTAAAATGCTGAACCAGCTAGCCTTGATAATAATCCATAGAAAGAAAAATTACTCTTCACATGCAGTAGGAGCACGGTAAACAGTATGCTGTATAATAAAATACTGGCTTTACATAATCAGTATTGCTGTTACTCAGAAACACTGGAATGGATGTTGATCTTTACATTTTCAATCAGTCATCACCTATATGAGTTAATGTGACACTTCACACAGTTTGAACAGCGGCTGCAAAGATGCATCATCTCAACGAGGGAACAAACAGCTCCTCAATCAACACTTTTCAACTCTAAATGAGCGTCAGTGAACAAACACGTGTCAAACACTGAGAAATTACCAGCACACTCTACACTGTCTACTGTATGTACCTTTCAATTGGCAGCGCACAATATGGCTGCAGCTATCTAATACTTAATGGCAGAATTTCAAGAGGTAGTGATGAAGTCTTAGAGCTCAATGCTTACTAATGTCTTTGTTGATCCCCTGACTTTTCCTCTAGCGCCACCATGGCATTAACATTTATGGTTTTGAGTTATCAGTCTTGACAACTATTGGATGGATTGCCATGAAATTTGGAACAAGCATTCATGTTTCCCCTCAGGTTGAATTGCAATCTCTTTTGGTCATAAAACAAAGTCACCAAATGCCTACAAAACCAATGACTCTCCACTCACCCTCAGCTGTACTTTGTGTTTAGTGCTAATTAGCAAATGTTAGCATGACAATGCACTAGATTAAGATGGTGAACATGGCAAACATTACACCTGCTTAGCATCAGCATTGCCATTGTGAGCATGTTAGCAGGCTAACGTTAGCATTTAGCTCAAAACAGCCTCACAGATCCGATAGCATGGCTGTTAGACCCTCGTCTTGATTTTAAGGGATGCAAGGTATCATGCATTTTACTTTAAGTCACAACAATAAATCATTGACCGAGAAACCAACATTGGGAGCATGCACATCAGTTACTCTTATCCTGAAGGCCCCAGCCCAGTATCTTAGGAATTATATTCAGTTTTGACAGTTCTACACCCAACGATTTACAGCCAGT